>JAODAL010024389.1:0-60664 GCA_025379985.1 Phyllomedusa bahiana | reverse complement strand
CGGGGGGGGGAGTCTACCAGGTTGGCTACCCTGACGTGATTTGCTTGCAGAGGCCCCGAGGTGTGCATGGTGCAGAAAAGTCAGGCAGGCTGTAGTGGGGACAGGAGGAGGTCGGGACAGGCGGCTATGGTTCGTGGTCGTGGACAGGCAGAAAGTCAGGGCAGGCGGAAAGATGCGTGGACGAGGAACGGAAGCAAATGGTACGGTACACGGTAAATCAGAACAAGGCTTGGAACGCTTTCTCTATAGGCTAATGGCACTAAAGATCTGGCAACAAGACTCGGAAGGGGCAGACTTAAATAAGGGCAGTGACCGGCAATCCCCCAATTACGGTGCATGGCCTTTAAATTTCACAGAGCTGGGGATGCGCGCGCCGGGAGACAGGAGCTGCAGCAGGAGCGCAGCCGGGTAAGTAGGAGGGGACCCGGCCGGCAGGGTGAGCGTGTGGGACGGGACGGGACGCAGGCCCACCCGTGACAATAGGAAGTAGTAATGGGTGGGCGCCCCATTTGATTTAGCTGTATGTGGGCGTGAAACAGTTAATATATGACTGACGGCAGCCCTAGCTCTCACCGCACCCACTGTAACTAGGGCCCTGCCAGATGAACCTTCGTGTTTCCGTTGGGATGTTCTTGCTACCACCAATTTTATGTCAAGTTGTTGGTCCCTGGTGCAAAAAGTGATAGGGGTCTCCTGCCAGTTACCATGTGCCATTTCCAATACCTGCCATTTCCAATACCAGTGTCTTGTTTTGTGTCAAAGGGGCCCCGTAGCAGCTGCTACCGCTGTACCTGCTGTGGCTATGCCGTCCTCATCTTTTCGATTAGCCATTGAATGGAATGAAATATTTTAGCCTGTGAATTTTTTTCTGTGACTCTGATAGCCTAATTGTCTTGACTAAGATGTAGCACGTATCCAGTTTACTGTTGTGGATGTTAATTCCCGCTTCACTCACCTATTTGGGTGTAAAAATGAACCTGTTGTTCCTCTCCCATAGACTTTAATGGGAATCGGCGATTAATCGTCATCGAAGATCGTACCGCGGCGAGATGATTCCCGAAATTGGGACTCGACTCGAAGACGGTAAGTGGCCGAATCGCTCATCACTTATCTGCAGTAAAAGAGGCCCATGACTAGAGTTAACAATTGGCTTAGTAAGCAAGGGGAGTAGACTATGCAATAACGAAAAGGTGATGGAGATTCAGGAACTCTATTGAATAAGTAGCCACTTATTCTTTTCAGATATCATTGTTATATTAGACCTGTCTTTCTGTGTTGAGTACATCCATAATTGAGAAAATAATAAACTCCCTTTACTTCTCTGGAGGATAGTCTTTTTACATCAAAGAAGATTTCTAGGTTTTTACAAACAGTAAGCACAGTTATCAGTACCTTCCAAAAGTTACATCCACTTAGAAAATGCTCTTTCTATTGCTAGCAATTCATAATTCCTTTTAGATGAATAAACTAAAAAAAATAGGCACAAGGGTGCAACAACACCCTGTACCCAAACAGTGGAGATGGGGCTGCTCCTACTCCAGAATAAGCAACATTAATCTGGACAAGAAACAAGGTAAATTTGGATTAACATGAGTTTATATAGGCTACGAAAAAAATGTGCTTTTAATTAGTGTGCCCTGAGTTTCTGGTGTCTAAGTAAAATAAATGGTCTTTTATATGTGTTGGGTAATTGGTACCATGATCTTGGAGAAGTTTAGAATGAACTTTCTGTAGAGGTTAGCTAAATCAAATATCTCTGAATTTTTAACTTTTAGGGGAATTGTCAGTCAGCAACAGTCTTGATTTTTTTCACTAGGATTCCTACTCAGACCTTTTAGAGATATAATGTACTTATTTTGTACCAATTTAAATTCATATATGTCAAGTTTAACATGTAAGCAATGTCTTGTAGTTGATGAAGTACATTGTGAACATTCACAATGTTTCTCCCATTTTTAAAAAAAAATCAGATAATATCCAAGAATACTATTTAACATTTATTAAATAAGTCCCTAAAAACATTGTTAATAAAATATTGGTAAGTGGCTGGGGCATCATAAAGTCCAAAAGACATTACAAGATATTCAAAAATGTCTATACCATGTCCTGAATACAGTCTTTAAATTCATGATCAGGATGAGTTCAAACAAGTAGGGTCTGACTGGTGTGCCTCGGGCCAACAAGTGAAGTTGATCCTTGGAGTCCACGATTAAATTCCTGGGGCCCAAACTAGAGCTACTGTGCATGACTCTTGCACTTAAAGGGGTTGTCTCACTACAAGGATTGCTTTTCATGTTAATGATCTTGCGAAAACAAGTCACTTGGCAATATATGTCCATAAACAATGTCCTTCCCATTTATTTATATCCCCTTTTGTATGGGCTGCATGAGCTCTTCAGGTCACTATAGCTACAGACCTGTTCAGTCTCCCCTGATAGGCTGCCAGTGCTATCGCTATCGCTATAGCTACAGGCCTGGTGTCCTCAGCTGCTCGTCAGGACTGAGGTAAGATGAATCGATGTAGTCAGACAACCCCTTTAACTCTTGCTTTATGTCTCTCTTTCACTGCCTTCTTCTGAAAAGAGTCTCGGCCCTCCCATGCCCTGGGGCCACGGGGTTTCCATGTTCCTGGTGCCGTCCAAACTTATGTACAAGATAATGTGCTTCACTTTGATCAAGCTTATTAAATATTTTAGATTAATGTAGTCCTTCAAAAAATTCTGAAAGAAAGGGGGAGAATAGTTGTGATGTTATTAACCTTATTAAACCCTTAACGACCTAAGTAACAAAAAAAAGTAAAAAAAAAAAGTAAAAGAAGTGAAAAACAAGTAAAACAAAAACACGAAAAAAAAAAAAAAAACACGTATACCGCCCTCTTCCCCTTTAAAAACCCCAATCGCCCCAAAAGATAAAAAAAAAATAAAGTACCCATATTTGGTATCCCCGCCTGTGTAACGCCTGCCCTATAAATCTGTCATGTTAATTTACCCGTCGGTAAACGCCGAAAAAAAAAAAAAATACGAAAAAAGATTTTTGTTCTCCCGCGACAAAAAAAGGGAAAATAAAAGTGATAAAAACCCCTATAAACGCCAATTTGTCCAATTAAAACGTCATTTCACCCCGCAAAAAAAAAGCCCTAACACAGCTTGATGGGGAAAATAAAAAAGTTAGGGCTCAAAAGAAGATAGGATGCAAAAATTTAAATTTTACCACTAAAAAAAAATTTTTTTTAAAGTGTTCAACATAAAAAAAAACTATATAAATTGGGGTTTATCGCCATAATCGTATGACCAAGGTAAAGATAATCTTGGTTTCGCACAGTGAGCGCTTTTAAAAATAAAATAAAAAAATATAGGTTTGCAGTATTTTCTTCACTCTCCCTTCAAAAAAAGGTTTTAAAAAATGATCAAAAAGTTTGCCCCCAAAAAATGATCCCCTTTTAAAACGTCCCAATTCATCCACAAAAAAAACCCTGTACACAGCTCCATAACAGAAAAAAAAAAAATTTTGGGCTCTCAGTATGGTGATGCAAAAATGTGTTTTCCTTTTTGAATAAAAGTTTTTTTATTGTTAAAAGCGTAAAAAAATAAAAAAAAAATATACATTTTTGAATTGCTGTAATATTCGACCAACTGATTTAAAGCTCATTTCTATCTAACACAGGTGCCGCTATAAAAATAAAAATAAAAAAATACAGGTTCCGTATTTTGTTAAAAACCCCCTCACAAAAACCCTTAATAAAGGTGAAAAAATTGTTGTATGCCCCCATAATCTACCAATAAAAGAAATCAATTCCCCGAAAAAAGAAAAGGCCCTAACAGCTTGCCACAGCAAAATAAAAAGTTATGACTGTCAGAATAGGACAACATAAAAAGCAATTTTTATAGAATTTCTATTGTGAAAAAGAATAAAAACAAAAAAAACTATAAAAAAATTTATACCATTGCATTGTACCAAACCCCCATAGAAAAGTTTACTCATTTCATGAGGGCGAAGCTGTAAAATTGAACCCCAAAAAACAATGGGGAACGGTTTTTCCCCCTTTTTTATGCCCCCAAATGCTAAAAAAAAAATGGAAAAACCGTGTCCCCAAAAATGCACAAACACCCCTAGATGAGACCCTGGGGGGTTTTTAATCAAAAAAAAAAAAAAAAAAAATGGGGCCACTTCTGGAGATTCCCCTGTTTGGTTTTTTGGGTGGTTTTGAAAAACCAAAATAGCGCTCCCCCTTGTACCCCCTGCATGCCCAAACAGCAGTTTACACCCACTGAAAATATTGCCAAATTGGAAAGAAATTGCTTAACAAATTTTTGGGGTTCTTTTTCCGGATTCTTGTAAAATGAAAATTTTTTAAGCAAAAATTGCAGATTTTGGGAAAAAAATTTTTTTTTAAATTTTTTCACGCCTTGCTAAAAAAAAAAATTAGTGAATACCTTGGGGTCGATATACTCAAATACAACGAATATATACCCTTTAAAGGGGTTTTTTAGTTTCCAATATGGTGTTTTTTGGGGTGTTTATTAGTTTTAGCCTTAGGGGTCCTCAAACCTGAAAAAAGGGCCTAAATAAATTTGCATTGAAAAAGAGATCCCCGAGTCCATGGTGTCTCCTATTTGGGGCTTATGGGTTTAGCCAAAAATGCACTAGGGCCCTTTGGGATACCCCAAAAACAATAGACCCGGGGGGAATTGAATTAAGTTGATTTTCCCGTCACATTTACCGTATTCCAGTGAATAATGATAAAAATTGAAAATTGCAAAAATAGTGAAATTTTGAAATTTTACCTCCACTTTGCTTTAAATTTTTGTGAAATCCCAAAGGGTTATCAAACTTCCTAAAAAACTGTTGTAAATACTTTTAAGGGGTCTAGTTTTTTTGAAGCCTTTATGGTGGGATTACATAAGGCCCATCAAAGCCAAAAGTCAGAACTGGAATGGTCCCCAAAAAAATGTATATTGCTAATTTTTTTTGAAAATGTGGAAATTATACTAAAATTTTTAAGCCCCCTTTAATGTCATAAAAAAAGAACATTTAAAAAAAGATTTTCAACCAAAAGTGGACTATGATGATGCTAGTTTTAAAAATATTTTGTGGTGAATAATTATCTGTTTTGCCGCAGAAATTTTTGGGCTTTAAAATCACAAATTTTTCAAAAAATTTTATGAATTTTTGATTTTTTCACAAACAAAACAAGGATTGTTTGGATAAAATTTTCTTACTAACTTAAAGCACAAAGTGTCCCCAGAAAACAATCTCTGTTCACTGGGTAGGTAAAAGTGTCAAAAAGTTTTTTCTCACATAAAGTGCACTGCCCGATTTCAAAAATGGGCTGTGTGAAGGGCCCAAAAATGGCTTGGGGGCCCTTTAAAGGGGGTTAAAGTTTTAACAGGGAAAATAGGGGAAATTTTATTGGGTCTTTAAAAGGAAAAAAGGTGCCCCAAACGTAGATGTAAATAGTCAGATAAACATTTTCAAATACTCATGCAAATGTTCCAATAAGGTTTTGTCCCGGTTCGCAAAGGGTAGTACAACCAAAGGAATTTTTAGCCCCCAAAAGCATTCTCATTATTTATCTTTGAAAACAAATTCTTGTTCTTTTCATCACCGCATCCAAAAGGTTTTGAATTTTTTAAATAATGAGTTAAAACCATCAGATATTTTCCCACAGATTTGCAATCAATATGCAACTATTATACAGATTTAGAAAAATAAAGATGGATTCTTGTTTTTTTATATAATTTTTTAAAGTTCCCTTGTACAACTTTGTCTCTGTGACTTCCCCTCTATGAGCTTGGATAACACGGCAATGAGGATTGCTTGACTGTTTTTTTTCCCCGGATTTGACCTTGAGGGTAGGTGTTTTTATCAGGGTTAAAAAAGGAAAAAAGTAAAATTTTTTAAGTGCAGAAAAAGATTAATCCATTGTCCTTTCATGTTTTGCGCTTGTCATTGCCTTATTAGTTGTCTAAACTTTTTCTCGGCTGTCGGGAAAATAGAGCAATCTTACCCCCTTTTTCATAATGAAACTAAATCCTGATAAGCAACAGCTGCAGTAAAGTGAGATTAGACTGCCCTGCTATTCAGAAGTTTTTTCTCGTTACCATAGCTAGAAAAGGGACAAGATTCTATCTGTAATTTTTTTTATAGGATTGGCTAAAACAAATACTGCAAAAATTTTTTTTTTTAAAAATCTGTTTTCAGGGCATTAGTTTTAAACCCAAAAATTTCCCCCCTTTTTTTTTTGATGGAAGTCCCCCTTTTTTTTGATTTTATAGTTTTTTTTTTCGGGTTTAAAAACCTTCTCAGCTCCCAAATTTGAAATTGTCAAAATTTGCCATACCCACGGGCCCCAAACCCTAAGTCAGAGGTGTGAGGAGCAAAGCCAATCTGGGTTCTGAACCTGTGTCCAATCAACAGTTGAGACGGGTTTTTTTAACCTGAGTGTCAGCCTGTCCTTTCCCTGTGATTGTGTTCTGTTTAACAGCTCTATATTATCTGATTGACTACCCTTTTTAAAATACTTTCTGGTTAATATATTGGTTTCTGACAGTTTCCTGTTTAATTTGGGCCTTTGTTTGGGTCACCCTTTTAATTTTTCCCAATTTGTTAATTGGCTTGGGTTTTTTTTTTTTGTTTGTGTTTGAAAATGGGTACAAACCCCTGTCACAAACCCTTTTCCAAGTGAGTGATGGGCCCCAAAAACCCAAGAAGAGAAGGCTTTTCTTGCGAGGGATTCAAGATTTGGGGTATTGTTTTAAAGGGGTTTTCTTTTTTAAGACTTTAATGCATACGGGAAATATCCCATCAATGTCGGGGTTAGGTGCCAAATCCCATTTCCCGGGGGCCCCTCCCACCTATCCCAAACGAGCCTCGAAATCTTGGTTGGGACTCTCCCATAGACATGAATGGGAGTTCCAAGTTTAGCTGAGCAGCGATGCAGATGTGTTGAAGGAGATAACATGTCTCCCATGTGCTACAGTCAATAGAAATAGAAGACATATAGTAAATATTGTCAATACTGCAGGTAGGGATAGTGAAGTTGATCCTTTTGCTCATCTTTGTACTAAAAGGAAATAATTTTTGGGGACATATCATTGGTACCAAGAAAATTCCAACATTTTGGCCACGAACTGTGACAAATAACAGGCTCAGTTACATTTTTAGAGGTTTTACTGGTCTGTAAACACAAAAGCATGGCAAATCATATCTCAGAATTAAATGTATGGTTTAAGACAGTGGTGTAAAACTAAAGATTTTCGAGGTTAGTCATCATATTAGTAGGAGGTGTAATAAGAAGTTGTATAAGAGCGATGGTTTACATTCCATCATGTAAAGGCTGAAAATTGCAATTAACATTTTTTTAGGAAACCATTTCTGTTCCAAAACATTTGAAGCAGAGGTTTTGGGGGTTTTTGGTATTTTGGGAAATTTCAGGTTGGGTTTATGTTAAAATTTGTAATGTTCTTTTTATATACAATGCACCAATGCTCGTAGATTTTAAACAAAAATACTCTGTGAGTATTGGCTTTTTCATGATGGGATAGTTTGGACCTGGTTGCGATAACGTGATTCAAGCAGTGTAATGTTTGATAACTAGACTTTTCCTGGTTTTCATGTTTTCGGGGGAAAACAAAAGTAAAAAAACCCGGGGTGTCCCAAGGCCAAAATGTCTTGGGAAATTTTTCCCTTTCATATTTGGTCTTAATTTTACCAATTTTTGTCTGTACCGCTTCCCCCCAATCGTCACAAGGGGGCGGGAGTGCTTTGTGGTTTCCCCATGGTGGTGTTCAGGGAAATATGCTCAATAATGAAACTTCTTTTATGACACTGCTATGTTTTTTGTACAGGATCTTGCCAAAACACAGTCCATTTGATTATCAATATAAGAAAAACCATTTAAAGGCTCTCACTACAATGATTAGCTTTCAACATATTAGGAAAGGTAAATGAAGACCATTGCCAAATACAATGCTATTTTTATCTAGCTTTGATGAGGAGATAAGAGAGATTATATCTAGAGATGGGCGAATTTCTCAAACATTCGGTTCGGTCACTTCGCCGAATTTTTCGACAAAATTTTTTTCGGTCCCCCAAAATTTTTCGGCACGGGTTTTCGTTTAAAAAACAGCTATTTCCAGGCTGCACGAGCCTGGGAGGGTTTTGTAAGGGAAAGTTGTGCCTTGCTTAAATTTTGCAGAGGGGGCTTGGTTTGGGGCTTATACAATGTTGTGTTTTAGTATGACACACAGATGACTGCCGTCACTCTTAGAATTGCTTCACTATAAAATTCCCTGGGCACTTAAGAGGGCAAAACTGACCAAAAAACTCAAGCTGGAATGTAGCCTGATAAAGTCATGGCAGCGAAAGCTGGAAAAAAACAAGCTGAGAGCTCAGGTGGCAACATCAGTGAGTATGGAGGTGACGACGGCAGCAGCAGCAGCAGCATGAGGTCACAGAGTGGCACAATGGAATTCTGGAGGTGGCAAAACAGTAGTAGGCCACAGAGTGGCACAATGACACAGTGTGGAGGTTACGGCGCAGCGCTGAGGTCAGATAGTGGCACAATGAATTGGAGGTGGCAAAAACAGTGGTGGCCCAGAGTGGCACAATGAACAGTGTGGAGGTCCGGCGCAGAGCATGAGGTCAGGCAGTGGCACAATGACATTCTGGAGGTGGCAAAAACAGGAGTAGGCCACAGAGTGGCACAATGACACAGTGTGGAGGTCACGGAAGCAGCAGCATGAGGTCAGAGAGGGGCACAATGAATCTGGAGTGGCAAAAACTAGTAGGCCACAGAGTGGCACAATGACACAGTTTGGAGGTACGGCAGAGCAGCATGATCAGCAGTGGCAATACATTCTGGAGGTGGCAAACAGGAGTGGCACAGGGTGGCACAATGACACAGTGTGGAGGTCACGGCAGCAGCCACAGCTAGACAGCATGAGGTCAGGCAGTGGCACAATGACATTCTGGAGGTGGCAAAAATGGAGTGGCCACAGTGGCACAATGACACAGTGTGGAGGCACGGCAGCAGCAGTGAGGTCAGGCGTGACAATGACATTCTGGAGGTGGCAAAAATCAGGAGTAGGCACAGATGGCACAATGACACAGTGTGAGTCACGGAGCAGCAGCATGAGGTAGAAGCATGAGGTCAGCGGTGGCACAATGACATTCTGGAGTGGAAAAACAGTAGTAGGCACAGAGTGGCACATGACACAGTGTGGAGTCCGACAGCAGCATAGCAGCAGCATGAGGTCAGAACAGTGGCACAATGACAGAGTGTGTAGGTCACGGCAGCAGCCATAGCAGCAGCATGAGGTCAGACAGTGGCACAATGACATCCTGGAGGTGGCAAAACAGTAGTAGGCCACAGAGTGGCACAATGACAGAGAGTAGAGGTGAAGGCGGCAGCCACAGCAGCAGCATGAGGTCAGGCAGTGGCACAATGACATTCTGGAGATGGCAAAACAGTAGTAGGCCACAGAGTGGCACAATGACAGAGAGTGAAGGTGACGGCGGCAGCCACAGCAGCATGAGGACAGGCAGTTTCACAATGACAAAGTGTGGAGGTGTGTGGCAATACCAGTCCCTGGTAAAGATGGTTGGTGTCAGATGGAGAAACTGTCAGCAGATGTGTGGCATCAGACGGGTAGCGGCATCAGAATAGTGGCTGAGGCAGGTAATTTGATCCCAGACTCATATCTCACAGTTTGGGTGAGGCGTCAAGACTGAGGTAGTCTAACGCCTAAGGCATTGGTGTGTTGAAATCCTGGCCGATCCACGCCTGATTCATCTTGACAAAGGTCAGTCGTTCCACATTTCCCGTGGACAAGCGGGTTCTCCTTGGGGTAATGATGGCCCCCGCCGCACTGAACACCCGCTCTGATGCCACACTACTGGCTGGGCAGGACAGCTTCTCCACTGCAAACTCGGCAAGTTGCGGCCACACATCCAGTTTGGCTGCCCAGTAGTCCAGCGGATCTTCTAACTGGGGTGGCAGAGTGCTGTCCAAGTAGGCCACCACCTGTTGGTTCAGGGACTGCTCCAGGTCCTGCTGCTGCTGCTGGGGACTACCCTCCTCACTAGGCGGGTGAAGGAAGCTGCTCATCAGTGACTCCAGACTTAGGTTGCTGCTGATGGAGCTGGTACTGCTCCTACCCCCAACCTTTACTCAGCAGCCGCGGCAGTAGTACGTTAGCGCTGAGGAACCCCCCGGTCAGACCTGTCAGAGGAGGGACGATGCCGCACATAGGCAGCGGCCAACTGATTACGGAGGATTTCCCTATAGTATTTGAGTTTGTCCTCCCTCTCAATAGCTGGGAAAAAGGCTCCCATTTTGGACCGGTAGCGAGGGTCCAATAGGGTGGAGAGCCAGAAGTCATCCCTTTGCCGGATGCTGACTATTCGGCTGTCACTAGCCAGGCAAATCAGCATGCTGCGGGCCATCTGCACAAGTGACTCCGAGGGGCTCCCTGCCTCCATCTCCACTGTATACTGCCACGGTGCTTGTGGGTCATCTGCCTCGTCTTCCTCATCTCCATCTACCTCCTCCAGCTGCTCCTCTCTTGTCACCTGGATAGAAAATCTACTCATTTCACCAGACAATGCTTTGCTCCAATGTCCTCCTCCTCCTCCTCCTCCATTCAGTCCCCATCGGACTCATGTGGCCGCGAAATGTGGTCGATCACGTCTCCAGTCCCTGCCCAGACAGATTTTTTTAGCATCTGTTCCGAGGACATGAAGCAGTGGAATGACCTTATTCATCCCGTAGTCCTGGCGGCTGACAAATAAGTTGCTCCTCGAATGGCCTCAACAAACGACAGGTGTCACGCATGAGCTGCCACTGGCTGACATCAAAGTTACACAGGGGAGTACTCCTGTCCGTCTGGATCATCAAAAAATCCTTAATGGCCTTTCTCTGTTCATACAGTCGGTCCAACATGTGCAGGCTAGAATTCCAACAGGTGGAAACATCGCATATCAGAGTGTGTTGGGGGAGGCCGTTATGCTGCTGCAACTCGAGGAGGGTGTTCCTGGCTGTGTAGGAATGGATGAAGTGCATGCACAGTTTCCTGGCCATTTTCAAAATCTTCTGAAGATCGGTGAAAGACTTCAGGAACCTTTTCACGACCAGATTGAACACATGCGCCATACAGGGCGCATGGACCATTCCTCCTCGGTGCAGCACGGACACCATGTTCCTCCCATTGTCCGTCACCATGGTTCCGATTTGCAGTTGGTGCAGAGAAAGCCACACATCGATTTCTTGCTGCATGACACGGTGCAGTTCCTCCCCTATGTGACTTCGTTCGCCGAGGCAAGCCAGGTGTAGAACTGCGTGACACCGCTGTGCCCTACACATGTGGTATGATGGGGCAGTACTTGTGGAGGCTGAGATGGTGGTGGTGGTGGAGGAGTAGGAGGCGGACATTGACGCAGGAGCCGCAGTTTGACAACGTGGAGGAGAAAGCGCCGTCTCCTGTCCAAGTTGTTGGTGTGCCTGGGCAGGAAGCACATTCACCCAGTGGGTCGTAAAGGACATGTACTGGCCCTGACTGTAGTTACAGCTCCAGACGTCCGCGCTGCCGTGCACCTTGGAACAAACCGATAAGCTCAAGGACTGGCCCACCTTCTGTTCTACATATTTATGAAGTGCTGGTACTTCTTTTTGGAAAAGAAATTACGGCTTGGAACTCTCCATCTCTGCTCGACACAAGCCATTAGTTCTCTGAACGGTGCAGAGTCCACCATTTGGAAAGGGAGGGACTGCAGTACCAACAATTTGGACAGGAGCACGGTCAGCTTCTGCACCTTAGGATGGTTGGACACATATTTTGTCTCTTTGCAATCGCCTCGCTGAACGACTGCTGGCTCCATGAGTAGCGAGAAGCAGGAGCATCTGGACCGGGAGATGATGTCAAAGAGAAACAGCTCCCTTCTGCAGAGGTGGTAGAGCCTTGACTGGCTGCAATGGCATGCATGCCAATGGGCGCTGCTGCTGCTGTTTCTGCTGCGGCAGGATGGACCACCACATCTGAGCCACGTTTCTCCCAGGCCACCGGATGGTGACGCTGCATGTGTCTACGCAGGGCCGTGGTGCCAACGTTAGCTCCCTGGCCACGCTTCACTTTCTGCCCACAGATTCTACATATACCCATATTCGGCTCCTCCGGTGTCTTAGCAAAGAACTGCCACAGGGCCGAGTAGCTGATTTTACCGTCAACGCTCCGCACTGAGTGACTACCGCCGCCGCTGCCTCGCTGAGCCCCTGTGCCACTACTTTCTTGGACCTGCGAAGCGGGTTTTTTACCCCGTGGCCGCTTTGCTCCCGACCTCACACTGCTGCTATCCTGCTGACTCACGGCCACACAACCCACTTGCTGGCTGCGCACGCTGCCTGACGCGCAAGCTGACGCCTCTTCTCCTGACGATGATGAAGCCCTTGCCTCACCCGGCTCCCAAGTGCGGTCGGCTACATCATCATCTATTTGTGTTTCATCGTCACTGCTGTCCTCATCACCGGTCTTGGTATGCAGAGGCTGACCCCTCACAACATGACCTCCATGCCAATCTCAACATCTGATACTATTTCCGCCTACTGCCAGAAGCAGGGGATATTGCCCCATTTCTTCACTGCCAAGTAGCTGCTGACTGCCCTCCTCAAATTGTTCATCCTCGCTATATAGTGGCGCTGAGCCCAGACCACATAGTAGATCTCTGGCTGAGGGAACCGGATGGGACAGAGGCGGGTTGAGGACAGGTGAGGGCCGCTGACCCGCTCCGGGCCCATGGCCAACTAAGGGTTGTGTCGACGTTCCACCGATTTCTGGCTGGGGTTGTCAGATGTCACTGGAGGAAGTGGATGGACCTAGTCAACCAATCAAGAACCATTGGGTTGCTGAACAACACACGGCCGCTAGATGACAGCGGCAGTTGTGGCCTTGCTGTGCTGCGACCTGGCCTGCTCCAGGAATGTTTGTGCCTCTGCCACTCGCAGGTGAAGAGCCTTCCAGCTCTCTGTCTGACATACTGTTTGTTCTAAAATGTACAGACACTGTTTGATGAAGATATCTGGATATAAATTGCGCTCCACAAATGGGCAGGAAAAATTGACTTGTATGTTCCGTTTAAAATCTCTGTGTATTTTATTGAATATAAAAGCACAAACAGGCTTAATTAACCTTCGGATATGAATTATGCTACCGAATTTCTTCTGTGGCGATGAAAAACAAAGTTTCTTTTACTGAGTAAAACTGCAGAAAAACACTTAGTTAACCCTTGGATGTAAATTGCACCAAAGAATTGAGCAACCACAAACTAGCAGCTTTGTAGCGTGTTACAATGTTGTGTTTTATATGCTACACAAAAAGAGGAAAACTTGTAATTAACCTTCGCTTGTGAATTATGCTACAGGAAAATGTATTTTTTGGCGGTGAAATAAACGGTTTATTTTAGTCACCACAACAGCAGAACAATGCTTAATTAACTCCTGGATGTAAATTGCGCCAAAGAATTGAGCAACCACAAACTAGCAGCTTTGTAGCGTGTTACAATGGCGTGTTTTTTACGCTACACAAAAAGAGGAAAACTTGTAATTAACCTTCGCTTGTGAATTATGCTACAGGAAAAATGTCTTTTTTGGCGGTGAAATAAACGGTTTATTTTAGTCACCACAGCAGCAGAACAATGCTTAATTAACCCCTGGATGTAAATTGCACAAAGAATTGAGCAACCACAAACTAGCAGCTTTGTAGCGTGTTACAGTGGCGTGTTTTTTACGCTACACAAAAAGAGGAAAACTTGTAATTAACCTTCGCTTGTGAATTATGCTACGGGAAAAATGTCGTTTTTGGCGGTGAAAAAGACGGTTTATTTTAGTCACCACAACAGCAGAACAACGCTTAATTAACCCCTGGATGTAAATTGCGCCAAGCAATTGAGCAACCACAAATAGCAGCTTTGTAGCGTGTTACAATGGCGTGTTTTTTACGCTACACAAAAAGAGGAAAACTTGTAATTAACCTTCGCTTGTGAATTATGCTACAGGAAAAAAAAATTTTTTGGCGGTGAAATAAACGTTTTTATTTTAGTCACCACAGCAGCATAACAATGCTTAATTAACCCCTGGATGTAAATTGCGCCAAAGAATTTAGCAACCACAAACTGCCAGCTTTGTAGCGTGTTACAATGGCGTGTTTTTTACGCTACACAAAAAGAGGAAAATTTGTAATTAACATTCGCTTGTGAATTATGCTACAGGAAAAATGTATTTTTTGGCGGTGAAATAAACCGTTTCTTTTAGTCACCACTTGTGTTGAGCGATTTTTATCGACAAAGTTGAAATCGGCAAGGTTTTTATGGTGATCAAAATTTTCAGATCATGCGATAATTAAGGTTAAAATCTGTGCATCATCTATTAAGATTGCGCCATTTTCGGTACTTCCTGTAATTTTGGCGGCCAGCAAATCAGATTACAGAATAGAGCAGGGTGAGATGTGTGTGCGACGTCATGACTGGGATGTGTATGGTTGCGATTGGCTGGAAAAATCACATGACCTCGTATTACATAGAACAGCGTTTCCTGTTCAGCCTTAGTGTCTCTCAGCGTCTCATAGGAATAGGACGTGCGCTTTGCCTGTGGCCAAACAGCTCAGCGAAATTAGTCTATTTCTGCACAGAGAAACCTCTACTATTAGCTGTGATCCTTCCAATTTAGTTAGATTAGAGATTTGAAGATTTTTTGTTGTTAGCTAGATAATTTTAAAGCAGAATCTACCGCTGTAAAGTCATGGGGGGAGTGGGTGGGGGGGCCCGCGGCGAACACAGACAAGCTCTATCTATAAAGAACACTGGATAAAGTTCACCAAGACTTAGTGTAGACATTGCACTGCAATATCTTTATTATTAACAGTTTGCTATTGAAATATTTCCTGGATATTGGGCAGCCTGAACTTATATTGGATACACATCATTTCTAGTAACCGCAGGTCTCTTTGTTAGGTGCAAAACTCCCACTTTTATTATCAGTATACATCTCAGATAGGTGTTCATTTTCAATTTTACCAAGTCCCCCTGTGTTGATATAGCCACCTTGCAGTTAAATTACAATCCAGCAATCTTGTAGTCAGCACAGGTTGTTTGTTGCCATAAATACCGTATATCATACGAAAACATAACAGATACGTGTTTTTTGACTTTTGCGCACCCAGCTTTGTTCATTGACGCAGCATCCACGTAAATCTTAAAACAGCAATTCTATAGTCACCACAGGTGAATTGAAAGGTGCAAAAAATACCGTGTATTATACGAAAACATAACAGATACGTGTTTTTTGACTTTTGCGCATCCAGCTTGTTCATTGACGCAGCATCCACGTAAATCTTAAAAAGCAATTCTTATAACGGAATTGAAGGCATACCGTTTTATCGACGTGTGTTGATTGCACATTTGAAAGTGTGCAAAATAGCAATTTCTATGTCCCGGTGAATTGATGGTAGTGTGTAACGAAACATAACAGATACGTGTTTTTTGACTTTTGTGCCCCCAGCTTTGTTCATTGACGCAGCATCCACGTAAATCTTAAAAACAGCAATTCTATAGTCACCACAGGTGAATTGAAAGGTGCAAAAAATACCGTGTATTATACGAAAACATAACAGATACGTGTTTTTTGACTTTTGCGCACCCAACTTTGTTCATTGACGCAGCATCCACGTAAATCTTAAAACAGCAATTCTATAGTCACCACAGGTGAATTGAAAGGTGCAAAAAAATACCGTGTATTATACGAAAACATAACAGATACGTGTTTTTTGACTTTTGCGCACCCAGCTTTGTTCATTGACGCAGCATCCACGTAAATCTTAAAACAGCAATTCTATAGTCACCACAGGTGAATTGAAAGGTGCAAAAAATACTGTGTATTATACGAAAACATAACAGATACGTGTTTTTTTACTTTTGCCCAGTCCAGATTTGTTCATAGACACCTTGCAGTTAAATTTGAATCCAGCAATTTTGTTTTGATTAGAGGGATTTGAGAATAGCTGTGATTTGCCGTCTTTTAATAAGAGACTTTCCAAAACTATTCCTTACCTTCTCAAATTTTTATATTTCTGAACATGGAGCGAAATGCAGGTGGTAATCGAGCAAAGAGGGGGTTAGCACATGGAGGTATAGGTACGAGAGAAGGTGCTCCTTCCAGTGCTGGCGACAACACGCATGCCAGCGGATCGTCAGTTGCAGGATCGTCAGGCCTGTCATCGCTGGGTCAGGGCCCTATGAATCTAAGTAACATCGTCGCCAATCTGTCCTTCAGTGGTTAATGCAACCTGCATCTAGCAGTGTTACCTCCTCGTCCTCCCAGTCACGGCCACAAATGTCGTCATCAGCAACATCAGCATCCGTCCAACATGAAGCAGCCCAAATGTCAACTCGTGTACCCACCACTGTGGATAATCCATTGTCTGAAGAGCTCTTTGATGACAAAATGCGGTTGGGGTCAGAAGGCATGTTAAAAGATCAAGAGGATGATTTAGTCTGCTCTGACGCCCAATTACTGATGCCATCAGAGGAGGTGAAGGAAGCCGGTCAATCGGCAAAAATCCCGGGCGGTCGGCAATGCCTTGCAGTGCCCCTTGCTTGTAGCCCGCAGCTTCTGGATGCAGAAAGTCAGGACGACCAAGTCACCTGTGTTGATGATGATGATGATGATGACGACATTGCGGATCCATCCTGGTCTTTTCCGCAGAATTTGCTTGCGGGCGCTTCATCAGTGGACGAAGAGGAAGACGATAGGGTAGTGTCAATATGGGTCCCGCGACAAAAAGGGAGAGGGCGGTCGCAGAAGTCCGCTGATATGATTCCGCCAGCCACGGTCAGCGCAAACCCCGCTCCTCGCTTATCGCCGTCAAAAAGGTCCAGGACCTCTCAAGCCTGGGCCTTCTTTGAGCAAGCCTCTGATTCACCCAGCGATGTCATATGCCGCCTTTGCCGTAAATGCATAAGTAGAGGCAAGAACCTTAAGTGGTTAACCACCACCAACATGTCTAGTCACATGCAGCGAATGCATGAGTTGAAATGGAGGGAACACTTGGCCAAAAAAGGCCAGACCGACGCCGGGCCTCCAACCACTGTCACACCCTCTGTCTCCGCCTCCTCCTCCTCCGCCACCACCAAGCGTTCCTCAGCTGCCCATGTCTCTCAGAGTCATGATCAGGGATCAGCCTCCGCTTCAGCCTCCACCATCGCCCGAGTACCACCAGCACCACCAGAGACCCATCCTACCCCTTCTCCTTCTGCCAGTTTGACGACCTGCACGCCGTACAGCGGCCAGTCTAGCAGCCAGCCTTCTGTCTTCCAGGTTTGGGAGCAGAAGAAACACTTTAACCCAAACCATCCCAAAGCCAAAAGCCTGAATGTCAGCATTGCCAGGCTTTTGGCCTTGGAAATGTTGCCTTTCCGTCTGGTGGACACAGATGGGTTCCGCCACATCATGGCCCTCGCCTGCCCCCAATACCAGATGCCGAGCAGGCATTTCTTTGCCAGAAAAGCCGTCCCTGCCCTGGCCAGCCACGTGTCATCTAAAATTTCAAGCGCGTTGTCTGCATCTGTGTCCGGAAAAGTCCATCTCACCACCGATACATGGACTGCTATATCTCTGTGACAGCTCACTGGGTGAGCTGGGTGGATGTCTCTGGTGGTGACGGTGGCTCTCAGGCTCGGCGACACGTCTTTCAAAACCGCAGGGATGGTGCAGGGCTCTTTCCACCAAGGTCCTCTGGTGGCATCACGTGCCCAGAGACACCAAGCCGTTGTGAACTGACTCTGTCTTGGAGACCGTCCCCCCCCACGTCAGGAGCTGTGGACGGCTCCGCAACGAGACCGAGCGCTGGCTGGGTGACAAGAACCTTGTGCCAGGCAAGGTGGTGTTGCATAACGGGCGAAATCTGCTGGCCGCCCTTAAGATCGGTTTAGGCTGGAGCACATCCCTTGCCTGGCACATGTCATGAACCTTGTCGTCCAGAAATTTCTAAAGAGCTACCCGGGTCTGGACTGCCTGCTGAAGAAGGCTCGAGGTCTGAGTTCGCACTTCCGCCGTTCGCACCCTGCTTCGTCCCACCTGGCTGCGTTGCAGCATCAGCTCGGCCTCCCCGTCAACCGTCTCATTGTTGACGTGGCAACACGCTGGAATTCCACCCTCCACATGCTCCAGCGATTGTGGGAGCAGCGCAATGCCATTACGCAGTATGAAGTGACACATGGCCTGACACGCAGCGGTGCGGACCCGGGGTGTTGAGCCACCGAGAGTGGAGGCAGGTGAAAGAGCTCTGCACCATCCTTGCCAGTTTTGAAGAAGCCACCAAAATGGTCATTGCAGACGATGCCCTTGTCAGCATGAGCATTGTGGTGATCTTAGTTCTGGAACGATCGTTGGACACTCTGAAACATCTGAAACATCAGGTCCCGCCAGCGACGGAGGAGGAGACAGACACAGATGCAGACACAGAGCCTTTCTCTCCGTCAAATCCACAAGGCCCGACAGTTTCTCAATTTTATCGGTCTTCATTAGGCAGTGGTTCAGGGTCCAGAGCTAGTGCAAGGCGGCACCTCAGCTCTCAGGGTGCATCATCTGAGGCAAGTCAGGGCTGTGTTGAAGCTGTGCGGCAGGAAACGGAGGAGGAGGAGGAGGTATTCCTAGACACCGACGCCCCTGCCTTGGAAAGAGGTTGGCGCAAATTTGAGGCAGATGAGGAAGATGAGTTTGCTAGTGCCCCTCAACCCAGAGGCTTGGGAACTCAAGGCTCCATCTCTCACATGAGTGCTTGGATGCTCCATTTCCTCCAACATGATCCTCGCATTAAGGCCATCAAAATGAACAACAGTTACTGGGTGGCCACCCTCCTGGATTCCCGGTACAAAACAAAACTCAGCACTTTCCTTCCACCCACCCAAATAGAGAGTAAAATGCAGGAAATGGAGACCTTGCTGATTGATCAACTGGAGACATCTGTTGCGTCTGCTTCACGTTCTTCAAATGTCACGGTGGAACAACGCCAGCGACGTGACAGCAGTAGAGTGCCAAGTAGCCGTAGCGGCAGCAGCGGCAGCAGCAGGCAAGGTGGCAGAAGCCTAATGGGTGACCTCTGGCAATCTTTATTTACCACCTCACCAATGCATGCAATGCAGGCCACAGATACAACACCCAGAGACCAGCTTAAGATCATGGTGCACGACTATCTGCGTCTCAACACCGATGTTTTTGTATGTGTTCCGGACCCAATAGACTTCTGGGTATCCAAAATGGACGAATGGCCCGAGCTGGCTCGCCACGCCATAGAGGTGTTGTCCTGCCCAGCAGCCAGCGTCATATCTGAGCGGACCTTCAGCACAGCCGGAGGAGTCATTACAGACAAACGCATCCGGCTTTCCACAGATAATGTGGATCGTTTGACTTTCATCAAGATGAATCAGGCATGGATCTCTGATGATGTTGTGGCCCCAATTGCCGAGGTCACGATTAGTTGCTGGTCTACTTCACATTCCTCTCCAAACAGAAATGGTCCTCTTGAAAAACTTATTTTTAAAATGATCATTTCTTACTGCAATTTTTATTCTCAATTCCCAACAGTTCATTTGCTGGTTTTGCTGTGAGGAG
Source organism: Phyllomedusa bahiana (assembly GCA_025379985.1). Lineage (NCBI taxonomy): Eukaryota > Metazoa > Chordata > Amphibia > Anura > Hylidae > Phyllomedusa > Phyllomedusa bahiana. The sequence continues at coordinate 41,007 of JAODAL010024389.1, read as the reverse complement.
ACTAAAAGACACCAAGGTTTCATGACAAAACCATATTCCATTTACTCACTTCATCTTTAGAATTTTTCACATTGTCAATGGTTTTGGGGTCATGTTGCCTCACAATTTTTAACAGTGGCTGAGAAGTCATATTTATAATTTTTTGGGGTCATGTTGCTGTGAGATACAGCAATAATCATGGTCCTTTGGAACAGAAATGTGGCTTCTAAGTGGCATTTCTCCTTCACAATTTTTAACAGTGGCTGAGAAGTCATATTTATAATTTTTTGGGGTCATGTTGCTGTGAGATACAGCAATAATCATGGTCCTTTGGAACAGAAATGTGGCTTCTAAGTGGCATTTCTCCTTCACAATTTTTAACAGTGGCTGAGAAGTCATTTTATAATTTTTTGGGTCATGCTGCTTTGAAATGCAGCAATACTACAGGTCCTATTCTAAAAAATTTTGTTTCTAATAGACATTTGTTCATCACAATTGTCAAAACGTTTTGGATTTGCTCATGGGATTCATTTTTTTGTTTTTTTAATTTGTGGTGGGTCGCTTTAATTTTTAGGGTTTGTGTGACATGAAGCTATACTACAGGTCCTATTTTAAAAAATGTTGTTTCTAACAGACTTGTTCTTCACAATGGTCAAGAGTGGCTCAAGGGTGATGGTGCTGTCAGAAACAGGAATAGGTAGGACACTGTAATGGACACATATTGCAAAATGACTTGTTTTTTGCAAGATCTTTAACATAGCTATCAATCCCTTTATTGAGACAACCCATTTAATACAATTAAAAAAGAGAAACAAAGACATGGTGGGATTCCATTCGATTTTAAAAATGTGTTTTCTAGAATTAAATTACTAAAAAACTTGCATGTACAAAATAGCTGTTAAAAAAATTCTTCTGAATTGTACAAGGGAGGTACAGGAAAACTTGACCAGATGTAGGTTATTCAGAGGACATGGAGTATGGAGCACGGACAGAGAAACAAAGTACAGAGACCATTTCCTCCAGCACGTTGAGTAAAATGAGAAAAAGAATGCCAAGATAAAGGGCACCTGGGTGTAACAGGAGCGTTAACCACCAGTATTTCCAAGTGAAGCTCAATTGGTCCACACTCATACGGAGGGGCAAGCGCTACCCAGGTATTGACTGTATACTGAGGAAGGCTGGAGTTCTCACACTTCCGCTTCCGCACTCTGCTTCAGCACGACAGTTTTCATTGCTGCGTCATCAGGGCATTTTAACCTGCGTGTTAATAGATGACGGACGCCAGCCTGGGCTCTCACCGCACCCACTGTAACTCCGGCCCTGGGTCATGCTGTGGCCCAGGACAGGTATAGTCAATGTCCAGTGAAACTAAAATGGTGGTTGAAAGACTCCTTTTTCCGCACTTTTTAATGTGGGGGTCATGCAGGTTTGGGGTCATGCTGTGCCCCAGTAGAATGCAGGAAATAAAATGGTGTTGAAAGACTCCTTTTCGGACTTTTAAATGGGGGTCATGCAGGTTTGGGGTCATGCTGTGGCCCAGGACAGGTATAGCAATGTCATTAAACTAAAATGGTGGTTGAAAGGGCTCCTTTTTCGGCACTTTTTAAATCTGGGGGTCATGCAGGTTTGGGGCTCATGCTGCATTCCAGGACAGGGATATTCAATGTCCAGTTCAAGTAAGATGATGGTTCAAATCATACTGCCTTCTGGCACTTTTTAATTTGTGGGTGATGCAGGTTTATGGGTTATGCTGTGGTACAAGGTAGGGATATTGAATGGTGTGTGTTTTTTTTTTCTGTGGCTTTTATAACCTGTGTGTTGCCGAAGATGTAGCACGTATCCATTTGACTGTTGTGGATGTTAATTCCAGCTTCTCCAGCCCTGTTTGGGTGTAAGAATGAATGTGTTGTTGCTCTCCCATAGACTTTAATGGTCATCGCTCATAATCGACTGCTCACTATCGAAAAACCTTATCGATGGTGGCCGACTATCGACTATCGCCCGATGTCGATAGCCAACGTAATCGCTCAACATTAGTCACCACAGCAGCAGAACAACGCTTAATTAACCCCTGGATGTACATTGCGCAAAAGAATTGAGCAGCCAAAAATGAAGTGGTATTTGTATTGTAAAATTGCTGTTTCTCTAAATTAAAACAGGAACAGGCTTAGATCCCCCTTGGATATTCAATGTGCTGTGAGCAGATAGCATTAACATGTATATGCAGCTGCACTGGTACACACACTGGACTTCAGATCCAATACCCCAAAAAATCAGAAATAGAACATTAAGAGAAGCAGTCTCTGAGACATGCTGTGACACCCCCCAAAAATCGCTGTATAAAAAGGAGTTCTTTAGTACGAGATATCATAAGCAGCTGCGGCAGCAGCTTCCCTACGCAGTACAGTGAGAGCAGTATGAGCTCCCAGCGTCGCGCTCAGACTTATATAGTGCAGTGACGTCACAGAATCCTGCCGGTCTCTGATTGGCTTCATCTCTGCACATGTCATGTAGGCTATGCCCTTCTTTCTCCCAGAGTTCTTTGCCCCATGTAACGCCATGTGCTTGCAGCCATTTTATCAATCAAAAGCACACTTCGTTCACCCGAAGTACCAGAAAGTTCGACTTCGTTCAGAATTGAAGTTTTCCTGAAATTCTAAACGAATTCCACTTCGTTAGAATCAATTCGCCCATCTCTAATTATATCTCTTCCAAGTGCATACAAGATTAACAACCATCTCTCTCCTCTTTTACAATAACTGGAAGCTGTTGTCAATGCATGCTGAGTCACTGCCTGCTGTGCGTAATTTGTAGGATTTAAGCTTTTTTTGTTCAAGAGAAGAACATATTTTCACTTCTTAGAACTCAGTAGTCTTGTGTACTTCAGATTTTATATCTCCTGCAGTCATTTCAATGTTAAGCTAGAATTAGCAGAGCTGATATGCCAATTAATGCGATAGACCTGCCCACAGCCTGACTAGTTTGAGTCTGAAGCTGGGTGTGACTTTGTAAAACTGCAAACCCAAATAAGGATTTGTTCACACAGTGTTTTTTGACAAGTAAATTTACTTACCAAATCAGCGTCCAATCCTCATCTGAAAAATTCCCCACTTCTGATGAGTATTTGACGAGGGTTTTAGGGGAGGATTTTGGAAAAGTATTTAACGATGATTTTCAGAGTGGATTATTGAAACACCATAGAATAATAGACAGTTTTTTTTTGGCGCGGATCCATGTCTATAAAACTACACGCGCCACACTTTTTGGATGCTTCTTTATGCTCTCCACTGAATTCTATGGCCATTTTAAGCACAAAAGACGCCTCAAGAATCGACACTGCACTTATTTTTCCGTGCTTGCAATAAGTGGCAAAAATAAGTGAGTAAAATCAGTGTCGATTGCCCAGCAAGGAGGATTTTATATAGGAAGCTATGTGAGACATTTTACAGTAATTTTTTACGCTTTTCTTGAGGTGGATTCAGTGCTGAACCCGTCCCAAAATAAGCGTCAAGAAACGCTGTGTGAACATAACCTAAGGCTTCTTACAGTATACTGCAAATGGCGTAGCCCCTGGGTAAGTGTAACTAAGTCACCAGCGCTAACTCCTTCTTGGTCAGACAGAGGTCATTAAGCAAATCCTCTCTGTTGTGCACTTAGACATGAAGCTAAAGCACAAAACAGGAACTAGTTTAAATGGAGTACAGTTAAAACAAATTATGTCACAAAAGCTATTCATATTTAAATTACATCTAATATTAACATATGACTCAATAATCAAACTCAATGTGCTCCCAGGTAGTGAAGAAGTAGGTTTAGGCAGACTATCTAGGCCATCAAATTTTCGAGGCAAGATTTTAAATATTTCCCTATCAATGGATATATTGCAAGTAGAAAGACAAAAAAATACTCATAATAACTGGAAACTTTGAAGAAGCAATCAGTTGGAAAGGAATAGCTTTATAATGATTAGGGTTGGTTCGAACTTGAATCTGTAGTTTTATTGGTAAAAAACCATGAAGATTGAGGTGAACCATCAACTATTTCCATGTTTATATGTTCTGAATTTGTTAATAAGTACAGATGGGTTCTTGTCCTATAACATTAAGCTCTAATGCCAAAAACTCACTGTGCCAGAGAAGAAATGAAAAGCATTTTGAACCCAGATCAGATGTCTCCTATCTGTTTTATATTTTCAGTGAAAGCTATTGTCTCGTTGATACTGGCAATTACCTTAGTGTCTTAAAAACCTACCTTAGTGCCTTAAATACCTGTAAGAAAGTCAATGACTTTCTGTATGTCATTTGTCTTTTTCTGCTATAGTAAAATGTTTCAAAATATATCACCCTACTGAATTTCAGTTACAGCTTTGGTATCATGCTGGGTCTTCATTGCTGATTGACTGAAAGAGAAGTCAGAATTATTTCCAAATGCATGCTGTCTTTCCCTTCTTTATTTCTTTCAGTCCCTGATCAATTGAGTCTGCTGGGGTTTCCACTCTGACAAGCTCATCCTTCACTTGCTCTGAAAGTGCTCGTCAAAATGGACTCCTCTGGACTGCTAGATTCAACATAGTATTAACAAAAATCTGCCATGAATTCAACAACAGAGATTTTTGCTTGCCACAATTAGCCAGTATAGCTTTAGTTGTAGCAAAACTATTTTGGAACATCAAAAAATTATTTATAACCGTCATAAATTCATTTAAATTACTCAGAAGAACACTCTTGCCTTCCTGGTGCAACAAATTTTGCAACTCAGAAAATTTTGTTGCCCCAGGAAGGCACAAAATTATTGCAGTTTAGCAGTACACAGATAAGCATCGATAGTTTGTGGCGCTAGTCAGCAAAGCTGCAATGAACATACTAGACTAAAGGCAAAAAAGCTCAATAATCTGGCAAAGAGGAATTGCAAAAGAAAGATTTTGATGGAAGGTAAAAGCAGGATCAGAAACACCGTTGGTACGTAAGGGTGCTACTGTCACCTTAAAGGCAGCTTCTTACTGTCTATTAGACTGCAAGTAATTTAGTCAGCTAATTAATCTCTGGCTTACATTAGAATTGTTCATATTTTAAAAGGTTGGAGACTTTGATAAGACAACAAAAGAGACAGGTCTGTTTAGAAGCAGGGTTCCATCTAAAATTAGATTAATTTGCCATTGCTGGACTCATACAATTTGATTAAAATGTGCACTACGAATCTCAAACTTTCACAGATACAACATTTCATATTCAATATCCATGAGTATACAACCATCCCTAATTCACTGCAGCTACTTTAGCTGGTGCCATAAAGCCACCTCATCTTTTACTGTTTCCTGCTTACAATGTTATTTATGCCTTGTTACATTATTACACTATAACGTACTGTACAGTAGTTTTTGTTTTTCTGCCTCGCTATCCATCGCTTCGTTATCCATCACACTTTTCTGGAACGTAACCCCGGCGGATAAAGGGGTATCCTGTATATATATATATATATATATATATATATATATATATTATATATAATATATATATATATATATATGCACAGTCAGCCCTGGAGACCTAGGGACACATGTATGAAACTGTCTAGGCACCCTCTCATTTTATATATGCTCTGGAAAAATGAGAGGGGCGCGCTAATTAGTTGCTATGGGCAACAAAGTGAGTTTTAAACCTAGACAGTTTTCATACATGTGGCCCCTAAGTAGCCCCAGGGCTGTTTGTGTAAGAAGCCAGCGATCAGGGCAGACTGCCCTGATTGCTGCCTGTGTCAAACTGACACAGATTATAATGTATTAGCATATATGAACATTATAATACATTACTAAGTGTAAAAAAAAATGTAAAACAGTTATCCCTTAATGGGATTTAAAAAGTAAAAATTTCAAAAAGTGTAGAAAAAATAAATAAAATAAAAATAAATATTTAATAAAAAATAATTGTGCATACATTACCCAAAAAAAAAAAAAAAAAAAAAAATTCTACACATATTAGATATCCACGCGACCGTAATAACTTGTAGAATTAATCTAACAAGTTATTGAGCGTGAAATGTGAATGTTGTAAAAAAAATTAAAACAAAAAAATTTAATTTTTTTTTTAAATTCTGCTATAATTTATAAGTGAACTTAACCTATTCACCCCAAAAGTACATCTTGTCCTGAATAAAATGAAGACTCATATAACTTTCTGTCTGAAGTTTAGTCTTGAACAAGTGAAATGCATGCTCAATTGGGTTGGGATCAGGTGTCTAACTTGACCATTAAAGAATATTCCACTTCTTTGCTTTAATAAACTCCTGGGTTGCTTTGGCTTTATGTTTTAGGCCATTGTCCATCCGTTCTGAAACACCAACCAATCAGTTTGGCTACATTTGGTGGGGCATTGTGGGGCAGATTAATCAAGGCAGTTGCGCCAGAATTCTGGCTCAATTTACACCAAAAACAAGCTTTCGCCACATTTACTATCTGTTTTAGACCGTTTCAGGTGCTTCTATGCTGCGCCCAACAAAGGAGGTGTGGCCTCTTGAAAAGGGGCGTGAATTCATGGAAAGGGGGTGTGGCTTAAATGCGACCAAAAAATGCGCCAGGATGTGCAACCAATTCTGGCGTAAAAGTAAGCCAACTTAAAGATGGTACAAACTTAGACTAGACAGTTCTAACCTGCGCAAGATTTATCAACACTATGATAAATGTGGCGCATTTTAAGACTGTCTAGTCTAAGTTTATACTGTCTAAAACACTTCTTGATTTGATAAATCTGTCCCAGTATGTCTCTGAATACCTTAGAATTCATCCAGCTGCTTCTGTCCTGTGTCACATAATCAATAGACACTAGTGACCCAGTGCCACTGGCAGGCATGAATACCCAAGCCATCACACTGCCTCTTCCATGTTTTACATATGATGTGGTATGCTTTGGATCATGAGCCATACCATGCCTTCACCATATTTATTTCTTTCCATCATTATGGTAGAGGTTGATCTTGGTTTCATGTACCCAAAGAATGTTCTTCCAGAACTGTGCTGGCTTTTTTAGATGTTTTTTAGCAAAGTTCCACCTAGCCTTTTTATGCTTGAGGTTTTTGAGTGGCTTGTGCTGTGCAGTGTACCCTTTGTATTTACATTCATGCAGTCTTCTCCTTGTGGTAGATTTGGATATTGATATGCCTACATCCTGGAGAGTGTTGTTCACTTGGTTGGCTGTTGTAAAGAGGTTTCTCTTCACCATGGAAATTATTCTGCGATCTTCCACCACTGTTGTCTTCCGTGGGCGTCCAGGTCTTTTTGCATTGGTGAGTTCACCAGTGCTTTCTTTCATTCTCAGGATGTACAAAACTGTAGATTTTGCCACTCCTAATATTGTAGCAATTTCTTGGATGCGTTTTTATCTGTTTTTCACAGCTTATGGATGTCTTGTTTCACCTGCATGAAGAGTTCTTCACAGCAATATCTTCCAAATGCAAGCAGCAATAAAAAATATGAATGGCTACACTCACCAAATGTGTGTTTGCATCGGTAATGTCAGGCCTATTTCCTTGCTCATCACATACGTTCTGGAAACTCCGCTGGCTAGGCGGTTCCAAACAAACATGAAAACAGGTGCACTCGGGGGCGTGGTCTGACATGGCTGCATGAAGAAGCCTTTTTCCTGAGCTCCTCTGTGCCCTCTAAGGAATCCACAGCCATCAGCATATTATCATGGGCAAATCTAACAAAAAAGCTAAGGCCAACTCTACAGCAGCTGCTGACCCTGCCCAGGGGTTTATTGGCCAATATTTCGGGCGTTTTGCAGCCCTTATGCCTCCTGAAGATCCGGAGCAGCGCGGGCCCCAAGATAGCCGACCGGCCCACCCTGCAGCCTCGACACACAGCGGCATGCCCGACACTACGGAGGCCCTCTCCACTCGCTCGGCCCGCAAGAAAAGGGAAGCCCTGCTCTCCAGCTCCTTACCGGCGCCTCCAGCTGCTGCGGGACGTCCGAATGCCGCCTGCACCACCCGGGACGTGCACTCTTCAGATGCGGCCTGCTCCCCTGCCGGCGTGGATCGAGGCCCGGCGCCTGTACTCACCGCGCCTTCTCCTCCTGGATCTATGCCGTGCGGACCTCCAGCGCAAGACGATGCAGGTACCCGGCCGGCCCCGGCGCCTGCTGCGGCTCGGTATGAGTCAGCGGGGCGTGGGCTGGTGACACACCATGCGCGGGGGAGTCGACCGCCGGTGGTCCCGGGCCCCGACGGGGACACGGCTGCAAGGGGAGCCCTGTGCATTGCGGGATGGACTCGGTGGAGACTCTGAGCCTAGCCCCGGCTCTTCTCCCCTTGCACCCTCGCCAGGGGACTTATCTGGGCCACATGACAGTGACTCTGGGGCCTATGCCCCCATGACCCTGCAGCCACCTGGGTCACCCATCCTCTATGAAGGGCTCCCTCAGCTCCAATCGTCCATGGGGAGTAGACCCCCTAATACAGGGGCCCCTGCACCATCAGCAAGCCCCTTGGTCCCCAGGCTGGAGTCTCAAGATTGGTCTACCCCTGTCTCTGACACTTTATGTGGCCCAAGCACTAAACCGATCCGGGAGTCGGCCAACTGCTCCCCAGCGTGGTCCACGGGCTCTTCGTGGGGAGAGGACTTCTACCGGGGCCATCCCAGGGGCCCTTCAGGGGATCAGTCCTCTGCTCCAGCTGTGCCCACTGCGTCTGTGCCAGGTGGCTCCTTGTGTGCCAGCCATCTAGCTGTCTCTCCCTCCCTGGCCAGCGCTAGCCCACATCTTAGCCGGAATGCCGTCTCCTCTACTCTCAGCTCCATGGCCCAGGGGGCCTCTACTTCTTCCTCTGGAGGTGCGCATGCTCATTCTATGTCTAGAGAGGGGGCAGAAATGTCGCCATCGGCCACAGCGTGCCGGCCAATAACTCTGGCAGACCTCCAACTTCTTACCCAGAACCTCCCTACTAGGCAGGACATCTCCTCCATGGAGAAGCGGCTTTTGAGCGAGTTTCCCAAAATTTCCCGCTCGGGAATTGTCATCTGTGTCCGCAAGGGTGGATGGCCTACAGCAGGCTCAGGACTCCTCCTCCGCCTCTCTCTCTGCACTGCAAGGGGTAGTGCAGCAACATTCATCTCAATTATTTGCCCTCCAGCAGCATCTGGACGATGTAGAAAACAGAGGGAGGAGGAATAATCTTAGAATCCGGGGGCTTCCAGAATCGGTGCCTGCCTCTGAGCTATTTTTCTACTGCATCTCAAGTCTTCAATAATATTCGGACCGCGACCCGAATACCTCATTGAGTTGGACCGAGTCCAAGGGCCTGCTTTCCTCCTAGTAAGGACATTCAGCATCCTAGGGACGTAGTCTGCCGGGTCCATTTCTATTGTCCTTAAGAAACAAACCCTTCAAAAGGCCCCGCTCACGCCGTTCCTTAACATACCAAGATCATCAGTTACAGATATTCCCGGACTTGTCTCGTCACACCCTGGCACAGCGTGCTATGCTAAAACCCATTCTTAATGTCCTGAAGGAGAGGAACATCCCTTATAGTTTGGGGGTTTCTTTTTGCGCTTATTGAACGCGGTCTGAGGCACCTACACCTTGCGCACCCGGAGGACTTACCATCTTTTGGGTGCGGGACTTACAATTCCTGATGTCTCGCTCCCGGGGACTGGCCCTCCTTGTCCCTGCCAATGGGGGGAGGGGGGTTTGGAGGAGGCGGGATGGCTCCCCTCCCCTCGTGGATGCTCAGGGCCTTTCGTCAGAGGGGCCCCGCTCTAAAGGCTCCCGCTCACTTCAAGTGTAGAGACTCAATCATCAGCCTCTCCTATTGCCTTTATCGTCTAGGTTCAGTTGGCTAGATGTGCAAACAGCGGGTTCCTTTCTTGGGACACCCCTGCCTCTCTACTGGTTCTTCTCCAGCACATTACTCTGTTGCCTGATTGTGGTGCAGGGCTATACTCCCTTTTATTGCCCTGGTTAAATAGTTTTGGATTCTGTTTCATAAGCTTCGATCATTACTGCTTGGGAGCGCTCTTTTTGGCATGCCTGCCTTATGCACCCCCCAAATAGGGTTTGGACTGCCTCCTGGCCACATGTGGGCCACCTTTGCTTTCCTGGTTTTTAGGAATGCTGTATTTTATTTTATGCGGGGATTTTTTGGTTAACCTGTGTTCTTCTATTTTGCCCCCCTCCTGCCTACTCTTTTTTTGCCCTGTCCTTTTCCCTTCCTCACTCAATCCCCCCGGATGTTGGAGACACACACCATATGTATATCTCTCAAGCTAAATGGGGGACCTTAAACTAGTATCCTTTAACGCCAAGGGCCTCAACATGCCTAGGAACGTTCTCAAATCTGTATCATTTTCCCCGACAAAAAAGCTCAAATTGTGTGCCTCCAGGAGACACATTTCAAAACGAACCATGCCCCTTAATCAAGGATAGATATTTTCCCTCAGTGGCATTTTGCTAACTGCCCCTACTCCAGACTAGGGGGGTGGCCATAGCCATCCATAAATCCTGGCCCACCGGGTCATAGACTGCATCTCTGATGTAGAGGCCCAGATATCTCATTTTAATCCTTAATATTAAGGGGCATGACTTCACGATTGTAAAACGTATATGCTCCGAATCAGGGACAGGTTGCTTTCTTACTAAAGGTCCTAGACAGTTACACCCCCCGTGCTAGGGGTACCGTCATGTTTTGTGGGGACTTTAACCTTACCCTCGATCCAACTCTTGATAATTCGTCTGGGCGGTCTTCCATAGCATACTCAGCTATCAAAAAAATCAAGAAAGCCCTTCTTCAATTTCAGCTGGTAGAAAGGATGGCGGCTTCAGCATCCGTCCGATAAGGATTACAGTTTTTTTTTCACAGCCCCATAATACCTATAGGCAGGATTTGATTATATTCTCCTTCAGCATAGGGCCCTTCCATGGCTACAGTCTTTCCCCGATAGGTAATTTTGTTATGGTCGGACCATGCGCCGATCTTTGTCTCCCCCACATGTCCCTTTCTTCTCTGCTCAAGCTTTGGGCCTTGGGGAACCCAAAGAATCCCTGCTGCTGGACTCGTTTGTTTGGCGGAGCTCAAGTAGACAGTTGAGCATTTTAGGTCGGACCATGCTGATGATCCCACCTCACCGCTTCTCAAATGGGAGGCACTGAAATGTGTCCTTCGTGGCATTCTGATCAAGCATGGTAGTCGCCTTAAAAAAGCCCGTTCGACCGTGATCGCTGAGGCGCTGCATAAAGTAACCTCGCTTGAGCTCTTGCACAAACAAGCCCTCTCTGCAAAAGTGCTGCAGGATTTGCGGTTGGCTCGGTTGGAGGTCCGTTTATTGTTTGAGGCCTCCGGGGGCCGACTCCTGCAGCCGGGCCGTAGTAGGTTCTACGAATATGTAACAAGAGCGATCGACTCCCGGGAGAGCATAGGGGAAAGGGGGACAATTGGGGGAGGGGTCCACTGAGATCGCAGGTGAATTCCAGTCATTCTATTCTAAGCTGTATAACCTTCCAGTTGACAGATTCCAGTCTCTTTCCTCAGGTCGGGGGCCCTCCTCCCCATTTCCAGCTCTAACGGTTGAGGTCATCCAGAAGCTGGAGGAGTCTTTCTCGATGGAGGAGTTGGAGTCAGCCATTGGGGACCTCCCTAGCGGGAAAAGCCCTGGGCCTGATGGCTTCACTGGCAAATTCTTTCAGATTATGCTCCCCGCTCTTTCCCCGGTTCTTCTGGATGCCTTTAACACTGTCTCAACGTCTTCGCCCTTCCCGGGAGAGGCCTCCGCGGCCCATATTGTAGTCTTGCCAAAACCAGGCAAGGATCCACAGGTTTGCAGCAGCTATAGACCGATATCTCTACTCAACGTAGACCTTAAAATCTATGCCAAGCTCTTAGCAAATCGCCTTAACCCCCTTTTGCCCACCCTGATCCACCCCGATCAGGTGGGATTCACCCCGGGTCGTGAGGCCAGAGATAATACCCTGAAAACATTGGACATCATTCAATATGCTAAACTACATGGGGTGCCATTGATGATCCTGTCCCTTGACGCTGAAAAAGCGTTTGATAGGATCTCTTGGGACTCACTGACCGATACCCTCAAACATATGGGACTCGGCCCTATTTTTACCACTAAACTACTGGCACTTTATCAAAACCCTTCTGCAAAAATTAAGATCAACGGTGCCCTATCAAACTCCCTTGAAATACATAATGGCACCAGGCAAGCTGCCCCTTATCGCCTTTACTATACATTCTGATCATGGAGCACCTACTGGCCGCAGTGCGATCCAACCCGGACATCAAGGGTATAATGATTGGAGGGCAGGAGTTTAAATGCTCGGCCTTCGCAGATGATCTGTTAATTTATTTGACGGACCTGTTTATATCTCTCCCCTATTTGATGTCCGAGCTGGTAAATTTAGCCGCTGTCCAACTACAAAATTAATTATTCAAACTCTGAAGCCCTGAACATTTCCCTTGATCCAGCCCCCGCCCAGTCCATTAAATCTAACTTTCCTTCTCCTGGCCCGGGGGGGGATCTCAAAATCTGGGGACTAAATTCCAGGGATCTAGGAACTTTATGAGTGTAATTTTTCTCCCTTTGCTAGCCAATGTTTTTACGGCTACTAGGGGGCTTTGGGGGGAGGGCGACTTCTCGTGGTTTGGTAGAGCAAACATTATTAAAATGTCCCTCCTCCGGAAACGCTATAACCCGCTTCAGACAGTGCCGATCTCCCTGCCCTCCTCCTTCTGGATGAGGCTCCATTGAAGTTTCTCTGAGTTTTCCCTTTTGGGGAAGCCGCCGCCCCAGACTCAGAAGGGGTATAATGTCCCAGGCCGAAAACGGAGGGGGGATTGGGCTTACCTGACTGCAGGGGTGTACTACCCAGCCACAGCGTAGCCAGGTTCTTGGATTTGATCCATAGCCCCAGGATAAACTCTGGTATATATCGAAAAGACAGTCTCTCCCAGGCTATACTCTCCCTCCCCCCTGGGGCAACAGAACCCTTTTATCTCGAGACCCCAAACTTTTCTGTCCTTCAGCGCAGCCCATACGTTATCCATTATACTGAGGTGTAGGTCCCGGTACCCCTATTAGATTTATGGGTCCCCTGTTTCCTATTTCGGGCAACCATTTATTTCCTCCCGGCATTCAGGGAGGTCCTTCCTGGGGAGGTTCTAAGTCTCGCCGCTTCTCGCAATACAGGTACAGGACGGGGGGCCTTAAACCCCTTTCGGATTTGACCCAGGACCTTTCCCCTTCTCCTAGGTACCACTTTGAATACCTGCAGCTTCGGCACTTCTTTGCCTCTGGTCATCCGAAGAGGGTCTCTTTTCGAGCACTCTACCGTTTGAGAGACTATGTGTTGCTCCGACGCTTCCAGGCATTTAATCTCCTTGATCTAATCAGTGGCTGGGTTTTCCTCCTCTTGTCAGGATCTCCCCCATTACTGTAAAGCAAAGGGAGAAAAAAGCTTCAAAAGGACTTTTACTGTTGAACAATGGAGAAAGTGCTTTTATCTCACTCACAAAAACATGATAGCCTGCAAAGCGCAGGAAAAACAAGCTTTAAGATACTTTCAGGTGGTACAGAGTGCCGACTCTGCTTCATAAATGGTATCCAATGTCCAGACACCTGTTGGGGTGCAATCAGGGGGGGGGGTCCATGTCCATTATTGGTGGGGTTGCAGGCCTTACGGCCCTTTTGGAAAAGGTCAATTCAGGCTATCTCGGATTTTGCGAGGTTTCAAAGGGCGCCAGAAAGGGTTTTTTTATTTAATGGGCCCCTTTTTTGCAATCCTCTTTTAAAAAATCTTTGATAAGACATCTCTTACAGGCGGCAAAGACGGTAATCCCCCGTCGTTGCGTCATCTGTTCCTCCGTCCATCGCTTTAATGGGTTTGGGGGAGGTATCCTTACTTATTGTATGGAGGAGATGATCGCCCACTCCCCCGAGGAGGGGATTTAAAGTACTGCACACTTGGAGGCCGTGGACCCAGTATCAGTCCCCAGGGGAATTTCGGGCCCTCTTGGGGCGATGATGGAGTTTTTCCTCGAGTCCTCGCCCCACTCCTATATGGGGTTCCGGACGTAGTTGATTGGCCCCTTGACATGAAGCTTCCATTGGGGGGGATCCTCCGGGTTTTTTAGCTTTTCCCATGATGTTTGGTGTCTCTCGGGGTTCGGTGGTGAGGATCCCCTCTCCCTTCCTTTTTCTTCCTTTCTTTTTTCCCCCCTGTTTAAACTATTGGAGTATCAGGACCCTATAGGTTTTAAACAATGTCTAGATTTATTTTCCCTGGTGAGTGGGAGTCTGGTTGCTCCGCCTCTCGGTAGTGGGCGCGGTATTATGTTTTTGTATGTTGACCTGTCATTATTGGTCGTAGTGTTGAAGGCCTACCTGATGATTTGATTACTTACTCACTGGACTCTCGTACTTATATAGTAGTGCCTGTGTTCATCTTTTGCGTGCATGTTTTTATATGTTTATGTATAAAATTGTTCCAATAAAAACCTATTATAAGTATAAAAACAGGTGCACTCGCATCTCCTCCAAATGAGGCTGTAGCAGCAGGTATGCCTCAAATCCGGGTAAGTGAAAAACGAGTAGTTTTATTAATAACAACCTTAAAATAACAGCAAAAAGCACTGTAATGGTTAATGCGTTATCCATTACAGTGCTTTTTTCATAATGATCTTCCAAATGCAAGCACCACACCTCAAATCAACTCCAGGCATGTTATCTGCTTAATTGAGAATGACATAATCAAGGAATTGCCCACACCTGCCCATGAAACAGCCTTTGGGTGCTTTCACAAAGTGCAGTTTTGGTGCGGATTTAACTGCGCTCCAATTAAACTGCATTATTACCAGCAAGCTTTTTGCACTTATTTAAACTATTTGGAAAGTGAGTAATCAATTAGTGTGTTTGTAATCCACAAGACTTCAAACACAGTAATTGATTACTTACTTGAAACACCTTTCTGAACAATTTAGACAACTGAAAGAAGCTTGCTGGTAATAGAGGGAGTTTAATTGGAGCGCAGTTAAAACTGCACCAAAACTGTGCTATGTGAAAGCACCCTTTGAGTCATTTGTTCAATTACTTTTGGTCCCTTTAAACAGGGTGGCACATGTCAAGGAGCTGAAACTCTTAAACCCTTCATCCAATTTTAATGTGTATACCCTCAAATGAAAGTTAAAAGTCTAGACTTTATGTTCATGTCCATTATATATCTATAACTTGAATATGTTACAGTAAACAGGTAAAAAAACAAACACATTTTGTGTCAGTGTCCAAATATATATGGACCTAACTGTGGACCTAACTGTATCGCAAGGTGATCACAGGCGCAGATCAATTACAGTTGAAAGCAGAAGTTTACATACACTATATAAAAAAGACAAAAAATGCTTTTTTCTCACTTTTGAAAAGAAATCAGGAAAAACCCTTCCCCATTTTTGATAAATTAGGATTCCAAAAATTATTTGTATTTGCCAAAGGAGAAAATGAGAGACTTTAGAAAATTTAAACATGGGAAATAAATTTGTCCAAAAACCAGCCCCCCGAGCAACCTAACTACTTGCTTTCACTTTACCTAACTCGTTTTTGAACCTCACCCACATCCTGCTTGCGGCCACCCAAAAAAACCATGAAACCCAAAGTGGATTAAATTGGCCCCACAGCACCGTTTTATTAACAAAATAAAACAAAAATAACTTTCCTACCAAATATTATATATTTAATAATATATTTATATATATATATTATATATATATATTATATTATATATAAAATAAAACTTACCATATCTGTAACCAGATGCCCCAAAAATAACCCATAATTAGCCTAAACTTTTAAACAATTAAAAAGTAAAAGCTCAAACATAGGGGAGCTGATCCTAAACCCAAGACTGGCGCCCCAAATCCCTAAGGGAAAAACCATTACTCGCCGGATCGAGTCCAAATTATCCAAACTCTGAGGGAATCATACCCTGAATGACTCCTTCACCAATTTTCTTCCCCCGACTCCAAGAACCCCAGCCGCCACAGGCCACTATGACAACTTTACAGACAAAGAACAAGAAGGGAATGTTCTATGCCTCCAACATATCCACCAGCCACCATCACTCCTAAATGCGAACCCAATACGAATCCAAAAAAGGGGTGGCTGGGCGGGATTACTGCCATGTGCCGCTTGTCTGCTCTCCAGGCGGAAGGGGAGGTCTATATATGCCCTCCCCTCAGTTCTGTCCTTCCCCTTTCCCTTCGCCGTACATACTCTGCTGTGCCCAGAATGCCGAGTCATGCCGCAACTCCCCTAGGAGCTGGGACTGGTCCAGTACGCTCCTGGAAAATAATTAAATTACATTAATTAAATAACATTGTGATTATAATTCTTAAGCAAAATGAACCAATTAGGGAAATGATAAAGCTCCACTTGTATTTCAGTCTAATCAGCCAATTAATGTTGGTTAGGTAAAAATCAATACTATTTTGTTCAGCCGCCAAACTTTAATAGGACTAATGTGATAATTAGAGGTCAGCGGTAATAAGGAACGACCACTTTTAGCCATTAAAATGCCAAACTGTCTCATATCTGAGAACATAGATTACCCATTAGTTATTGAACAGATTAATTTGATTCCAATGGAGTGATACTAAAGTAGTTCATAGAAAAGTAATTGTCCTAACAGACCATGACACCTAACACCATTCTTAACGTTACCTCGAACACTTGCCACAAATCAACTAAAGGAATGGATTCAATGGCCATCAGCACTGTTGTATGAACACCAAATAATATGACTCCTTACCATCACAAAATTGCATAATAATAGTGTAATTATCAACCTAGCAATTTTTAATCTTATTAACTTACCTTTCGATCGAGCCTGGGCAAATTGAGTACTCATTACCCTGTTTGCTTAAAGCTGTAAAGGAGTAACGCACCGGTGTGGCTCTCGCTGGCCTGTAGCCCAGATACTGCGCAAAATCCCCGTATGTGCGATCAGAAAGCTCATTATCTGCCGTGAGCCATATTGATCAACATGGTGGTATACCTTGAAGCTCACTACTTGCCTCTTCCATCGCTCGCAAACCAGGCAAGGCCCCATGTACACTTTGACATTGCATCAAACAAGAGCGATGTTCTCGCCCCAAGACTAGACCGCCACATCCTTTCGACCATACGAACCAAAGGGTGGTGGGATTCGGAGATGCCGTTTCTGAATACCCCGGGCCAAGCCCTGGACCATAAACCTGCCATCGTTCTGGCCTAAACCCCTTTTTCCCCTTCCCCTACATCTCGTTTGTCCCCAGAATTTGCGAGTGCCAACTGCCTAACAGGGGACTGAGTGCCGGCCTGTTAATTTGATTATTAAATAAGTGTTAAACAAGCAGTTGGGAAGGTTTTGTACACTAATAAATTTTGGGGGTGATGTAGATCAATTATTGACTTGTCAAGTGTTTTTTTTCCACTAATGACGACAAACTTTAAACTGCAGATGAGGCAACAGAAGAGATATAGGAGACAGTCAGCTGGTAAAGAACGCTGGACTGCTCAAGCCAGTTACCACAATCACAATGTGACCAAATGAGAACCTAGTTATTAATATTATTGACACAAGATTAATTAAACTATCCCTTCTTAAAGGAGTGTTCCAATTAGCCCTTTTTAGTGCTGCAGGTCAGCCCATAGCTAGCTACAAGTCAACTATCTCAGATAACAGTGGCACTTGCAGACTTCCTTCCCATTAATCATTACGGGAGTTCCAAATATAGCTGAGCACACTTGCACAGCTAGAATTGAAACTCCCAAAGAATTGAATGGGGAGGGTAGCTTCAATGAGCCAACCTGCAGCACTGAAAAACGCTAGTGGGAACACACATTTAATGAAGGTCTCATTTTTTTTTCTTACCCTGCACACCAATCTTGATAATTTAGCAGAAGCTGTGGAATGTTTTTTACAAAGCCTATGCCTCAAGTTTAACCCCTTCCCGACCCTGGGCGTATGAGTACGTCCCAGGGCCGCTAAGGGGCTTTGCAGGGGGTGTTAGCGGCTAATCGGCGCTAACACCCGGTAGTAACAGCGCCGGCGGGTGGCTCCGCCCGCTGGCGCTGTTTTACCCATCAGACACCGCAGCAAAGATGGCCGCGGCATCTGAATGAATGCCGATCGGTGCCGCGCACCGATCAGTACGGTCATTGGCACCGGCGCAGCGGGCATGGTGGTGGAGAGCCTTGTGAAGGCTCCCGTCACTTACCTTGGCCGGTTTGCCCCACTTCCGTCCGCAGACAGGAAGTGGGGAAACCGCCATCTTTGTACACCCTAATGCATTGCTTATGCAATGCATTAGGTTGTATTAACAATCTCGCCCTCTAGTGGTCAAGCACCATAGGGGGACTAAATGTTACGTTAAAAAAAAATAATAAAGTTTTAAAGTACAAAAAAAAAAGTATTAAAAGTTCAAATCACCCCCTTTTCCCCATTTTACAAATAAAATCATTAAAATAATAAAAAAAGTTACACATATTTGGTATCGCCGCGTCCGAAAAAGTCTGATCTATAAAAATATAACATCATTTATCCCGTAGCTGAACACCGTAGAAGAAAAAAAATTCCAAACGCCAAAATTGCGTTTTTTGGTCATTTTACATCACTCAAAAAATGGAATAAAAATGATCAAAAAAGTCGCATGCATTCCAAACTACTAGCGATCAAAAGTACACTTCAGCCCACAAAAAATGCACCCTCACTGACGTCCGGAGGTGTTCGTACAAAAAAGTTA
The DNA here is from genome assembly GCA_025379985.1 of Phyllomedusa bahiana. NCBI lineage: Eukaryota > Metazoa > Chordata > Amphibia > Anura > Hylidae > Phyllomedusa > Phyllomedusa bahiana. The sequence continues at coordinate 22,260 of JAODAL010024389.1, read as the reverse complement.
TTGGTCGCACAAACTGGCGCCACGGCGCAAATGTCAAAAATAGAAAATGTTTGGAATTTTTTTACGGTACCAAAACATAAAGGAAACCCTACATGTTTGGTATTGCCGGATGCGTAACAACCTTTAAAATACAGATAATACATTATATTTACCAAAGATGGAACGCCGTAAAGCAAATCACCCAGAAACATGGCGAAAAAACGTTTTTTTTTCACAATTTGTCCACTTGGAATTTTTTTGCGGTTTCCCAGTATATTCTATAGTATAGTGAATAACACCATTAGAAAGTACATCTTGTCCCGCAAAATAAAAGCCCTCATGTGTCTATGTAGGTGGAAAAATAAAAAAGTTATGGCTTTCAGAAGGCGAGGAGGGAAAAACGAACATGTCACAAAAAAAAACCCGGGTCCTGAAGGGGTTAAAAAAAAAAAACAGAGAATCCTGAATGGCTTATCCAAAGGATGGACCTCTGACTCATTAGTTAGCCATATCATTAATTGGTGAGTAACCATTGCTTCTTTTATGAAAAGAGAATGAAAAACAACCCACTCATCATAACAACCATGTGGATAGCCTTATTAAATCTGCTACATTTGAATATAGGCCCCTTAAAGCACTAAAACTCAACAGTACTTTTGTTACCAAACCCTCTGACAAGTGGTCAGAGACTGTTGTTCAGAACATGGTAAATAACAAATAAGCTATGTTAGTTATCTAAAGAGAAATTATATAACAGGATTAGTTGCAACCCACCCTTGTCTCTGTGGAAATTAAAGGTGTTGTCTCACTACATCGATTCATTTTACCTCAGTCCTGTTTTCTGGGTTTCATTATTGAATTCAGGGGCAAGTTTACTGACTTCTACTGGCCTGTAGTGACGAGCTTCTGAGTACACCAGGTCTGTAACCATAGCAACCAGTGCTGGCAGCTTATCAAGAGAGATCGAGCAGGTCTGTAGCTATAGCGAGATGAGGAGCTGATGCAACCCATGCAAGAGGGGACATCTAGGAATAGGTAGGACATGGTTAATGGACACATACTGCAAAGTGACTTGTTTTTGAAAGATCTTTAACATTAAAAGAAATCCTTGTAGTGAGACAACCCCTTTAAAATGTGCATATTATGTTTACCTTACTCAAAGCACAAAAACAACTACTGGTCTGATATTCAGTCCCTAGAAATGAGTAACATCTTTCATGTATGATTTTTCTATTTTGACATGAAGTAACAATCAAGGGGTCCAAATACCCACAGGCAATTATGGATGTCTTTTTTTGTGTGGAGACACTCTCCAATACCACTCAGTGTGGGGATATTTTATTTCCCCTTCTCTTGTCTGTGTTGCTTTGGAAAGGCACTGCCGGCATTTGCCTACTTCTGAGTTCTGATGAAGAAAGACAGGGCTGCTATTAGGGCAGTTGTGAGGGTAATATTTATAATTTTATAATTATATGATTTTATATATACTCCTTATATACTTTTCATAAAAGGTTTTTTTGTCCTCTCCAAAGAAACACTGTTGTCTTTGGAATGTTAATAGACATGGGCCCCCCCTCCTCCAATAAATGGAAACACATGGCCTGAAAGTATAGACCTATTTAAAGGAATAAAGTTTCTTTGTTGAGTGAGTAAGGAGGTGGCTCCATATGGAAATTAAACTTTAAACCAGGGACTATCTATGTTTTAAATTGATTGGCTAAATGTATTCTTGCAGAAGAGGGGGGGCTATAAAACCATGAATTGCAGTGGGATTTTCAGACCTTCTCTATATGCAATGTTTTTTGATGTGTGTGTCTTCAATGCTTGCATTGAATAAATCCTGGATATTTTTAACTTCAATCATTTATTAATTTGAAAACCCGATCAACATCTGAAAAGCTTTATTAAGCTACGACACAGTGCTGCCATATGGGGCCAGATCAAAACGTGTTTCACAAGTTTGGTAAAGAGAACAGGTTTGAGGTTCATTCTTTTTACCAAGTGTTGAGAAAGCAGTAGAACCGACACTCACAGGCAGCAATGCTTCTGATTTTTTGTGGATGGTCTGCAGCCTGACTGCAAGTGAGGGCCCTGTGTGAGGGTTGGAGGGTGGGAGGGAGAGACGGCCTGACTCTATGAGGGATGGGGTAGAGGAGCCTGTGTGAGGGACAACGTGTTCAGTATTAGGATCACAATAGGATTACAAACAAACCTGAGGGCTGTGTTTTTATATATACAGTGTATATTTGTGTTTGTATAGTGTGTGTATGTATGTACATATAGCATGTGTGTATATAGTGTGTCTGTGTGTATATATAGCATCTGTGCATATACAGTGCATCCATCTATATAGCATGGGTGTGTATATAGTGTGTGCATATGTGTAGCATGTGCCAAAGTACGTACTTTCAACAGGGCTAATGAAAACATATTGTGGCACATACCTGTACATGCCACAATACAGTATGTGAACATACAAGGGCTTAGGTGTGTGGCAGTGGGCTAAGGAGGGCTGTGGCTGCACCTTCTTCTTTTTTAGCTAGTTCCTGGCCCAGGCATTGTGGGGTGGGATTGTGGCACTGCCCAAGTTCTGCGGGTGCAAGAGATTAGCAGTGGCAGCTGCTGGTGTCTGTGGTGACAGAGTTTTGGGAGAAACAGGACTATACACCAGTCCCAGGTAAATGAAAAGGAGCAAATACTGACCCACCTTCAACGTAATATGAATCCAGATTCAGAATATTCAAATTCTAATTTAAGAAGGGGAAAGGGGTTCTTAAAGTGGATGGTATAGAAACCTAAGGGGTCTTAAGCGATAATGCAGGGAGGTCCGCAGTATTCAAGAGGAAAGGGAAATATTGGAATTGAAAATATGAACATACCTGTAATATCTACTGTTCCTATTCAATCTTTGACAAACCCTTGACCTCCGACTCCCTCTTCTTCTTTCTCTGTGTCTTTTTTGGAGGTACACAATTCCTCTTACCAACCAAGGAAGCACATCCTACCACAACATCTAGAGAAACAACTGGCCAGATCCTGGACTCTGGCCCCCTAGTATTTCCATTTTTGGAACCTTATCTGGTTCAGATAACTTCCAGATTATTAATTTATCTGGGTGAATTCTGATCTGTTAGTAAAAAGTATAAAGCACAAGCGCCAATATAAGAGAGAGCTGCTGAAAAAATGTCAAGGGATTAATCAACTCTGTATCTCACTCCTAAAGGTCATTTTAAAATACACATAAAAGTACCAGAAGATAACAAGAATACTTGCAATATACCTAAAAGCACATTCCGTAAACTGCATCCGATCTTCTGAAACGCATTGGTATTTTTGTATTGGACAGGCCTCTGTAGCTTAGGTGATGTTACCTTAGCCTGCCAGCTAGTTTTTACGTGTTGGAGACCTGAGCGCTGCCGGACGGGGCGCTCAGTTAATTCAAACACGAACGTTCCTTACTTTGTCAGTGAAGTGGATCGCTGTGGATATCATACTATCGGATGCAGTTTACAGAATGTGCTTTTAGGTATGTTGCAAGTATTCTTTTAATCTTCTGGTACTTTTACGTGTATTTTAAAATGACCTTTAGGAGTGCGATACAGAGTTGATTGGGATAGAAGATTGTGGATTAACCACTATCGGATCGGGTGTTTACCATTGCTTAAATCAAAAGTGATTGTTGAGCTATTCTATTTTCTGGAAAATTGCTATATTGAGTTGGGAGATATATAGAAGAGTTAGCGCTGGTGTTATTTGATTTCTGATCTGTGATGAGGTTTGTCTTTTAGAAAAGTTGCCCCTACAACAACATTTGGCCCATTCTCTTGGACAAAAGAAAAAAAAAATATTTATAAGAAAATTAAAATGGAAAAAGTTTTTAAACAACATGACCAACAACTGCATAAACGTTTGACAATTCCAGAGGAGGATTATCCAGGGGTTCACATTCTAAATGATCTGTTACAAGGATGGGGAACACAATAGAGGGCAGTGCCCATTTATAGATGTGAGATTCAGAAGCACTAGGATGTAGCCTCAAATGGATTGTCCATATCGGACAACTTTTTTGAATGTTGTTATAGAGGATATTGATGAAGTGTCTACATTTCCCTCTGAGAGTTATTCTAATTTATCAGAGCTACAACATCAGTGTATAAATTGGAGCGTTTATTGATAATAGGTTGATTCTTCTCTAAATGGGGCAATTTGGTGATTTTAAACCAAGACCTATGCAAACAGATATTTTTTTTATATTCTACAACTCAGTACATTGTAAAAGGTCCTAACACGAAATCTGACTGATGTTTTTTGTCAAAAGTAGGGATGAGCGATCTTATCGCCAAATGTTGAAATTGGCACGGCTTTTAGGCTTATCGGAAATTTCCGATCACGCGATAGTTTAGGTGACAATCTTACAGATAATCTATTACTATTGCGCAATTTTCAGCGTTTCCTGTCATTTTGGCGGCCAGCCAATCAGCTCAGAGGATAGAGGGGGATGAGGAGGATGTACAACGTCACCACTTTGTGGTGTATGGATCTCATTGGCTGCAAAAAATCACGTGACCTCGTTTCATCTATGCAACTGCATTTTCTGTTCAGCTCATTTTCTGTCTATGACACTTCACAGCAGGACGTGCCTGCGTTTAAACCAATAGCTGTTCTAACAGCTCTGAGAGATAGTCTCTTCTTATACATCCATCTAGCGATAGCTTAGAATAGAGTTAGATTAGAGAATTTCACTTGTTATTTAGTTAGAGAAAGTTTTAAAGATATCTACAACTGTGTGTAGCCGCATGGTGTGGGGAGGGGGCGTCAGGAGGAGAGGCTTTTGAAAGGAAGGGAGATATTGTGCAGCTCAGTGTATTCTGTTACCTTGAATTGAAAAAGCAATGTTTTTTACCACTTTTTTGGCCAGCAGACCTCTGATAGGAGGTGAAATTGTCCCTGTTTTTTCAGTTCTATTGCAATCACTGCGTGTCAGTGTTCCCAAAAACCGGCATAACTTATCCCTATAACTTTTAAATTGTTTTTTTGAAGTCTGTGCGTCTGTTTGCCGCAAAGAGCTCAGATGTACGCATATTGTGTGGGGGTTATGACATATTAATTATAGTTAAATTATCCTGTTGTCAGAGGTGTCGTAAGAACCTCGCCATATTTAAATCCATGTAAACATTTAAAATACTCTTATTGCAGTCCGTGCGTCTGTTTGCCGCAAAGAGCTCAGTTGTACGCATATTGTGTTATACATATTTAATAGTATATTACACCTGTTGTCAGTGGTGCGAAGACCGCCATATTAATCCATATAACATTTAAATACTCTTATTGCAGTCCATGCGTCTGGTTGCCACAAAGAGCTCAGTTGTACGCATATTGTGTCATACATATTTTATAGTAAATTACGCCTGTTGTCAGTGGTGCGAAGGCCGCCATATTAATCCAAATAACATTTAAATACTCTTATTCCAGTCCGTGTGTCTGTTTGGCGGATAGAGCTCAGTTGTACGCAAATTGTGTTATACATATTTTATAGTAAATTAAGCCTGAAGTCAGTGGTGCGAAGGCCGCCATATTAATCCATATAACATTTAAATACTCTTATTGCAGTTCGTGTGTCTGTTTGGCGCAGAGAGCTCAGTTGTATGCAAATTGTGTTATACATATTTTATAGTAAATTACACTTGTTGTCAGTGGTGAGAAGACCGCCATATTAATCCATATAACATTTAAATACTCTTATTGCAGTCCGTGCTTCTGTTTGCCGCAAAGAGCTCAGTTGTACGCATATTGTGTTATACATATTTAATAGTATATTACACCTGTTGTCAGTGGTGCGAAGGCCGCCATATTAATCCATATAACATTTAAATACTCTTATTGCAGTCCGTGCGTCTGGTTACCACCAAGAGCTCAGTTGTACGCATATTGTGTCATACATATTTTATAGTAAATTACGCCTGTTGTCAGTGGTGCGAAGGCCGGCATATTAATCCATATAACATTTAAATACTCTTATTGCAGTCCGTGCGTCTGGTTACCACACAGAGCACTGTTGTACGCATATTGTGTCATACATATTTTATAGTTAATTACGCCTGTTGTCAGTGGTGCAAAGACCGCCAAATGTAATCCATATGACTGTTTAATACTTCTATTTCACTCAGTGCATCTCAGTTTGGCGTTAATCGTGCATTGTACGATAGTTTGTTGAAAACTATCTACTGCTAGTCCTACTGGGCAGTTGTAAATCTCAGGGACTGGAGGAAGAACACTGTTGATTTTGTGTTACGGTTCTTCCACCGGACCGCATTTCACAGATATTTGATAGAAACAATTCTGTTTCTAATCGTAGTTGGCTGTTGGAAATTAGAGGGATTTAAGAATAGATGTGATTTGCCGTCTTTCAATAAGAGACTGTCAAAAACTCTTCCATACCTTTTAAATTTTTATATTTCTGAACATGGAGCGAACTATAGGTGGTAAGAGAGCAAAAAGGGGTGTAGGACATGGAGGTAGAGGTACGAGAGAAGGTGCTCCTTCCAGTGCTGGCGACAACACGCAAGCCAGCGGATCGTCAGTTGCAGGACCGTCAGGCCTGTCATTGATGGGTTGGTGCCCTGTGAATCTCAGTAACGAACAGCGTCGCCAATCTGTTCTTCAGTGGTTAATGCAACCTGCATCCAGCTTTTTTACCTCCTGGACCCCCCACCCACGGCCACAAATGTCGTCATCATCGTCGTCATCATCATCGTCAGCATCCGTCCAAAATGAAGCGAAGGCAGCCCAAATGTCAACTCATGTAGCCACCACTGTGGATAATCCATTCTCTGAAGACCTCTTTGATGACAAAATGCGGTTGGGGTCAGAAGGCATAATTAAAAGATCAAGAGGCCAAAGAGGATGATTTTGTCTGCACTGATACCCAATCAGAGGAGGAGAAGGAAGCCGGTCAATCGGCAAAAATCCCGGGCGGTCGGCAACGCCTGTTGATTGTAGCCCGCAGCAGGATGTAGAATGTCAGGACGAGGAAGTCACCTGTGTTGATGTTGATGATGTTGATGACGACATTGCGCATCCAACGGGGTCTTTTCAGCAGAAGTTGCTGGCGAACGCTTCATCACTGGATGAGGAGGAAGATGATGGAGTAGTGTCAGTACGGGTCCCGCCTCAAAAAGGGAGAGGCCGGTCACACAAGTCCGCTGAGATTATTCCACCAGCCATGATCAGCGGAAACACCTCTCCTCGCTTATCGCCGTCGAAAAGGTCCAGGACCTCTCAAGCCTGGGCATCTGATTCACCCAGCGATGTCATATGCCGCCGTTGCCGTAAAGACATCAGTAGAGGCACGAATCTTAGGTGTTTAACCACCACCAACATGTCTAGTCACATGCAGCGAATGCATGAGTTGAAATGGAGGGAACACTTGGTGAAAAAAGACCACACCAATCCCGAGCTTCCAACCACTTTCACACCCTCCGTCTCTGCCTCCTCCGCCACTTCCAAAACCAAGCGTTCCTCAGTTGCCCATGTCTCTCAGCGTCATGAGCAAGGATCAGCCTCCGCTTCAGCCTCCACCGTCGCATGAGAACCACCACCACCGCCAGAGACCCATTCTACCCCTTCTCCTTCCACCAGTTTGACCTGCACGCCATACAGCAGCCAGTCTAGCAGCCAGCCTTCTGTCTACCAGGTTTGGGAGCAGAAGAAACACTTTAACCCAAACCATCCCAAAGCCAAAAGCCTGAATGTCAGCATTGCCAGGCTTTTGGCCTTGGACATGTTGCCTTTGCGTCTAGTGGACACAGATGGGTTCTGCAACATCATGGCCCTTGCCTGGCCCCAATACCAGATGCTGAGCAGGCATTTCTTTTCCCGAAAAGCCGTCCCTACCCTTGCCAGCCACGTGTCATCTAAAATCTCCAGCGCGTTGTCTGCATCTGTGTCCGACAAAGTCCATCTCACCACCGATACATGGACCAGTAAGCACTAGTGTAAGCGATTATTATCGACAAAGTTGAAATCGGAACGGTATTTACGTTGATCGGATTTTTTAGATCACGTGATAATTAAGGTTAAAATCTGTGCATAATCTATTAATATCGTGCCATTTTCGGCGCTTCCTGTCATTTTGGCGGCCACCCAAAATCGCTTACAGAAAAAGAGCGGGGTGAAAATTTGTGTGCGGACGTCATGATGGGATGTGTAGGGTTTGCGATTCCCTTGGAAAAAAATCACATGCCCCTCTTTTTAAACATAGAACACCCCTTTCCTGTTCATGATCATGTCTGTCAGAAATCTCAGAGAAATTGGGAATTTGCGCTCGGCCTCTGTCAAAACAGCTAAAGCAAAAATTATTTTTTTCTTCCCCGGGGAAAGCTTACTTTTTAGCTGTGAACCCTTACAACTTAGTTAATCAAGTTTTAAAAGTTTTTGTAGTTAGGTAGGAAAATTTTTAAAGGGCATCACCGCTGTAAACCCGGGGGGGGAAGCGGGGGGGGTGGGGCCCCCGCGGGCGAAAAAACAGACAACCTTTTTAAAGAAACTGGATTTTTGGGTTCACCAAAAATTAGTGTAGACTTTGCACTGAAATTTAGTTTATTTTTAACATTTTCTTTTGAAAATTTCCTGGATAGGGGGGAAGCCTAAAACTTTATTTTTGGATAAAATTCTTTTTAGAAACTGCAGGTCTCTTTGTTATGTGAAAAAAATCCCCCTTTTTATTATCAGTAAAACATTTCAGATAGGTGTTCTTTTTAAATTTTCCCCAAATTCCAGTTTTGGTTGATTTAGCCCCCTTGCATTTAAAAAATTAGAATCCACAATTTTGTAGCCCAGCACGGTTTAAGGGCCAAAAAAACCTTTTATTATCCAAATTTAATTTCAGATACGTGTTTTTTCATTTTGGGGCGCAGTAAAAGCTTTTTTGTTTGAGCTACTTTGCGGTTAAATGGAATCAGCAATTTTTTAAGCACCACAGGTGAATTGAAAGGTCCCAAAAAAATCCCTTTTTAAATTTACCGAATACATTTCAAAAACGTGTTTTTTTCACTTTGGCGCACTCCCAAAGCTTTTGTTCTTGGGGACCTTGCCCCTTAAAATGTGAAAAAACGCAATTTTGTATAAACCACGGGTTGAATTGATAGGTCCCAAAAAAAACCTTTATATTTTTCCCGTATACATTTCAGACGGGTTTTTTTTTTTTCCTTTTTTTGGTCAGTAAAGGGCTTTGTTAAAGGGAATCTTTTGGGCATTTAAATTTTTTTTAAATCCAGAAATTTTGAAAGTCCCCGGTTAAATAGGTCCCAAAAAATACCTTTTATTATCAGTATACATTTCAGATACGTGTTTTTTTCACTTTGGCGACCCCAGCTGTTTTTGTTTGAGCCCCCCTTTTCAGTTAAATTTAAATTTAAAGCTTTTTTGTTTTCACCACAGGTTTTACTGTTTAGGGGGCCAAAAAAAATTTTTTAATATCTGTATACATTTCAACAGGTATTTTTTTCATTTTTTGGGTCAGTCAAGCTTTGTTGATAGATTATTTTGGGCATTTAAAATTTGAATACAGCAATTTGGGTAGTAAACCACGGGTAAAATTGATAGGTCCCAAAAAAATCCCTTAATTTTACCCCGTAAAAACATTTCAGCCCGGGTTGTTTTTTTTCACTTTTGGTCATCAAGCTTTTTTAAATAGATCTATTTTGCATTTTAAAATTTGAATACAGCAATTTAGTAGTCACCATAGGGGGAATTAAATAGGTCCCAAAAAAAAACCTTTTATTATCCTGTATACATTTAAACACAGTGTTTTTTTTCATTTTTTTGGGTCAGTCAAGTTTTTGTTCATAGAGCAAACTTTGTTTTTAAAATTTTTAATAAAGCAATTTATAGTCTCCCAGGTAAATTTTGTAGGTCCAAAAAAATCCCTTTTTAAATTATCCTATAATTTCAGCCCAGGTGTTTTTTTCACTTTTGGTAAAGTCAGGGCTTTGTTCATGAGCACTTTGTATTTAAAATTTGAATACGGGAAATTTTTTGTAGTCACCCCAGGTGAATTGATAGGTGCCAAAAAAAAACCCTTTTTATTTCCCGAAATAAAATTTCAAAACAGGGGTTTTTTTCACTTTTGGTCAGTCATGTTTTGGTAAAGAGCTACTTTCCCAGTTAAATTTGAATACAAAATTTTTTGAAATTTCACCACAGGTGGAATTGATAGGTAAAAAAAAATACCTTATATTCCCCCGGTAAAACTTTTAGACAGGTTTTTTTTTTTTTTCATTTTTGGTTTCAGCAAGCTTTTTTTGATAGTTTCTATTTTTGCAGTTAAATTTAAATTCCAGCAATTTTGTTTCGATTTGGGGGATTTGGGATAGCTTTTGGTTTTTGGCCGTTTTTTTAATAAGAGACTTTCCAAAACTATTCCATCCCTTTTCTCAAATTTGTATATTTCTGAACATGGAGAAAAATTTCAGGGGGGAAAAAGCGAGAAAAGACGGGGGGGGCATGGAGGAAAGAGGTACGAGGAAGGTGCTCCCCCAAAGGGGCGGGACAACACCATGAGCGGATGCCCGGTTGCAGGACCGTCGGGCCTGTCATCGCTGGGTATGGCCCGTGAATCTCAGTAAGGAACACGTTCCCAATCGTTCTTCAGGGGTTAAGAAACCCTTTCATCCAGCAGTCCTTACCTCCTCGCCCTTCCAGTCCACGGGCCTTTAAAATGTCGCCCATCAGCATCATCAGCATCCGTCCAACATGAAGCACCCAAATGTCAACTCGTGTACCCAACTGTGGAAAATCCTTTTTCGGGAAGCCCCCTTTGATGGAAAATTTGGGGTTTGGGGTCAGAAGGCATGTTAAAAGACAAGGGGCCCAAAAAGAGGATGATTTTGTCTGAAACGATACCCAACAAGGAAAGAAGGAACCCGGCAATCGGAAAAAATCCCGGGGGTGGGCAAAGGGGCCTGTTGATTGTACCCCGGGCAGCAGGATTAGAATTCAAAAGAAGTCCCCTGTGTTGATGATGATGATTTGATGAAACATTGCGATTCCAACGGGGTCTTTTCAGCAGAATTTGCGGGGCAAACCGTTTCCCACCACTGGATGAGGAGGAAGATGATGGAGTAGTGTAAGTACGGGCCCCCGCCAAAAAAAGGGATAGGGGGGTTTCCCAGAACCCCGTGGTTTTTTTTGTTCCCCCCAGCCACGGTCCCGGAAACCCAGCTCCTCATTTTTCCCGAAAAAAAAGGTCCGGGGAACCTCTAAAAGCCGGGGCCCTTTTTTGGAGAAAGCCTCTGATTCCCCCAAGCGATGTCATATGCCGCCTTTGCCGAAAAACGCATAAGTAGGGGGCAAAAAACCCTTGGGTTTTTTAAACCCAAACCACCAACATGCCCTAGACAAATGAAAGCAAAATGCATAAAGTTGAAATGGCGGCAACATTTGGGCCAAAAAAAGGGCCCAAAGACCGCCCCGGGGCCCCCAAACCCACTTCACCCCCTCTGTCCCCCGCCCTCCCCCTTCCCCCAAACCCCCAAGCTTTCCTCAGTTTCCCCATGTCTCTCAGAGTCATGTTCAGGGATAACCCTCCGCTTAAGCCTCCACCGTCCCCGAGTACCACCAGCACCACCAGAGACCCATCCTACCACTTCTATTTTCCCCCCCCGGGTTGACGCCCTGCACGCCGAAACAGCCCCCCGCCCTAGCACCAGCCTTCTTTTCCCCCCATTTTTGGGAGCAGAAAAAAAACATTTTTAAAAAAAACCCAAACCCCCAAACCCCCAAAAGCCTAAAGGGCGGATTCCCCGGGCTTTTGGGCCCTTGGAAATGTTCCCTTTTTCTCGGGTGGACACAGAGGGGGTTCCCGCCACTTTCATGGCCCTTCCCTCCCCCCCCACACCAGATCCCAAACCCAGGAAATTCCCTTTTTGCCAAAAAAGCCGTCCCTGCCCTGGCCGCCACGTGTCATCTAAAATTTAAAGGGGCATTTTTGCAACCCCCCTTCCCAAAAACCGAAACGATGGTCGGGGTTCTTTCCCCCAAGGTCCAGGGTTTGGCTTCCCCATGCCCATAGAAACCGGGCCTGTTGAAATTAATCTTTTCTTGGAGCCCGTCCAAACACGGGTCTGGAGTTTGTGGAGGGCCCTTTTCCGAAAACGGAGGGGAGCGCTGGGGGGGTGACAAAAAACCTTTGGTGCCAGGAAAGGGTTTGGTGTGGGGTTAACGGGCGAAAATTTTGGGGGCCGCCCCTTAAAATGGGTGGGGCGGGGAGCACATCCCTTCCCGGCACATGTCTTTAAAACCTTGTCGTCCAAAATTTTTCAAAAGAGCTACCCGGGTCGGGGACTCCTGCTAAAGGAAGGAGAAGTTTTAAGTTTTGGCACTTCCCCCCGTTCGAAACCTGTTTGGCCCGCCTGGCTGGGTTGCGCGTCAGCGGGGGGTCCCTCCCCGCCCAAACCGTTCTTTTGTTGACGTGGCAACACGAGGGTTTTTCCACCCTCCACATGCTCCAGGATTGGGGGAAAGCAGCGCAATGCCATTACGCAGTACAATTTACACCATGGCCTGCAACAGGGGTGCGGCCCTCGGGGTGTTAAACCCCGAGAGTGGAGGCGGGTGAAAGAGCCGGGCACCACCCCTTGCCATTTTTTGAAGAAGCCACCAAAATGGTCACTGCGGAAAATTTGCCTTGTCACATAGCTTTGGGTGATCTTAGTTTGGAACGTCTTTGGACACTCTAAACAACAGGTCCCGCCAGGGGGAAGGAGGAGGAGACGGACACAGATGGGGACGGGGGAGCCTTTCTCCCCCGTAAAATTCCAAAGGCCCGACAGTTTTCAAAAATTCATCGGTTTTTCTTTTAGGCATTTGGTTTCCCGGGGCCCAAGGGCTATTTTGAAAAGGTGGGAAACCCAGCAATCAGGGGTATATCTCAGGCAAGTCGGGGCTGTGTTGAACTGTGCAGGGGGAAAAGGGAGGAGGAGGAGGGGAAAGGGGGAAATTCCAAGAAAACCAAAGAAAAAGACGCCCCTGCCTTGGAAAGGGGTTTGGGCCCGCAAATTTTGAGGCGGGGGGAAGGAAATGGGGAAGAATCATTTTTTTGCTAGTCCCCTCGCCCCAGGGGGTTTGGAAAAAAAAAGGGGCTCCATCTCTCACATGAGTGTTGGGATGCCCCTTTTTTCCCCCAAAACTTGATCCTCACTTTTAAGGCCATCAAAATGAAAAAACCAGTTACTGGGGGGGCCCCCCCCTGGACCCCCGGTACAAAAAAAACTCGGGAACTTTCCTTCCCCCCACCCCAAATAGGAGAAAAAATGCGGGAAATGATGACCTTGATGATTGATAAACCCTGGAGAAATTGTTGCTCTGTTTTCACGTTCTTCAAATGCACGGTGGAAGAAAAAATCAGCAAGGAAAAGCAGTAGAGTCCCAAAGTACCTTTGGGGGGGCCAGCAGCAGCAGCGGGGCCAAAGGGGGCAGAACCTAAGGGTGACCTCGGGCAATCTTTATTTACCACCCACCAAACCCCATATAATGCAGAGAAAACACATCCAACACAGAGACCGCTTAAGACCATGGGCAGGGGAACAAATCTGCGTTTTTCAACCCCGAGGTTTTTGTATGTTTTCCCGGGAAACCCAATAGATTTTCGGGGGATCCAAAATGGATAAATGGCCCCCCCTCCTCCCCACGCCATAGGGGTGTTGCCCCTCCCCAGCAACCACGTCATATCTGAGCGGCCCTTTTCACCCACAGCTGGGTAGTTTTACAGAAAAAGGGCATCCGGTTTTCCCCACAGATAATGGATGTTTGACTTTCATCAAGATGAATCAGGCATGGATCTCTGATGAGGGTTTGGGGCCCCAATTGCCCAGGTCCCGATTTTTTGCCGGTCTACTTCACATTCCTCTTCAAAAGAAATGGGCCCCTTTGGGAAAAATTTTTTTTTTTAAAAAAACATTTTTTTAAATGCCCAAATTTTTTTTTTTTAAATTTTTCCCCAAAAGTTCATTTTGCTTTGGGTTTTGGGTGGGGAGGGGACTGTAAAAGACGCAAGGTTTCATGGGCCCAAAACCGTATTCCCTTTCCCACTTTATTTTTTAGAAGTTTTTTCCCATTGTCAATGGTTTTGAGGTTTATTTGCTGTGGATATAGCTAAAAAATATGGGCCTTTGGAAAAGAAATTTTGGTTCTTTAAAATTTTTTAAAGTCCCGAGGGGAAAATGTTGGGCTTTAGGGAAAAAAAGATTATTATTATTATTCTAAGTGGCTTTTTCCCTTTACAATTTTTTAAAATTTGGGTGAGAATCAAATTTAAAAATTTTTTTTTGGGGCATGTTGCTGTAAATACAGCAATAACATGGTTTCCCTTTTGGAAAAGAAATGTGGCTTTTTAAATGGCATTTTCCCGCCTCAAATTTTTTAAAATGGCTGAGAAGTCATATTTATAATTTTTTGGGGTCCCTGTTTTCTGTGAGATACGCAATTTAAACATGTTCCTTTTGGGAACCCAAAAAGTGGGTTTTAAGTGGCCCTTTTCCCCCCCTCACAATTTTTAATTTGTGGTGAGAAAATCTATTTATAAAATTTTTTGGGGGGCTTTTTGGGTGTGAGAACAGCAATAATCATGGTCCTTTGGAACTAAAGTGGCTTTAAGTGGCATTTCTCCCTCACAATTTTTAAAAAGTGGCTGAGAAGTGAAATTTTTTAATTTTTTTGGGTAAAGCTGCTTTGAAATGCAGGGAATTTTACAGGTCCTATTCTAATTTTTTTTTTTTTCTAACAGACATTTGTTCTTTAAAATTGTCAAAAAGGGGCTCAAGGTTTTAAAAATTTTTAATTTTTGGGGGGCAAATTTTTCTGTGACATGCAGCTTTTACTAAAAGGTCCCCATTATAAAAAAATTGTTGTTTTTAACAGACATTTGTTCTTCACAAATTTTTCCCAAAGTGGTCAAGGGGCATGCCTTTAATTTTTGGGGGGGATTTTTTCTGGGGATATTTCAGCAATACTTCGGGGTTTCCCATTTTAAAAAAATGTTGTTTTTTTAACGACATTTGTTTTTTCACAATTGTCCAAAGTGGGTTTAAGGGTCATGGGTTTGAAAATTTTTTGGGGACATTTTTCTGTGAAATGCAGACTATTTCAGGCCTATTATAAAAAAATTTTGTTTCTAAAAAGGGGCTTTTTTTCTTTACAAATTTTCCAAAAATGGCTAAAAGGGGAATGTTTGAATTTTTGGGGGGATTTTGCTGTTTACATGCGCTATACTACAGGGCCTATTATAAAAAAATGTTGTTTCCAACAGACTTTGTTCTTCACAAATTTTCAAGAGTGGTCAAGGGGGTGGTTTCTGTCAGAAACAGGGAAAAAGGTAGGGGCACTGGGTTTAAAGGGGCACATATTGCAAAAAAGAATTGTTTTTGCAAATCTTTAAAATAGCTAGCAATCCCTGTATTGAGAAACCCATTTTAAAAACAATTAAAAAAAAAGGAAAAAAAGACATGGGGGATTCCCTCCTATTTTAAAAATGGTTTTTTTTTTTTTAGAATTAAAATACTAAAAAACTTGCAGGACAAAAATAGCTGGAAAAAAAAAATTTCCCCTGAATTTTTTACAAGGGAGGTTTCAGGAAAACCCTTGGCCAGATGTAGGTTATTTTAAAAGGACATGGAGTATGGAGCCCCGGACAGAGAACAAAGGGACAGGGGACCAATTTTTTCCGCACGTTTTATTAAATGAGAAAAAAAAATTTCCAAGAAAAAGGGCACCCCGGGGGGAAAAAAAGGAGCGTTAACCACCAGTATTTTTCCCAAATGAAGCTCAATTGGTCCGCACTAAACGGAGGGGCAAGCGCTCCCCCGGGCTTGATTGTACTGAGGAAGGTGGAGGTCTTACCTCCCCACTTCCGCTTCCCCCACTTCCCTTTACATTCTGTTGACGTTGCGGTTTTCTTAAAAAGGGATTTTAAAAACCCTTTGTGTTAATAGATGACAGACGCCCCGCCTTGGGGTCTCACCGCACCCACTGTAAAACCCGGGCCCCGGCTGCTGAAACCCCGGGCCCTTTTTTTAATAGATGACAGGCTCAAACCTGGGCCTCACCGCCCACTTAAGTTTTTCAATTTGGGAGCTGGACCTCCGCGTTAAAAAGATGGCTGATTTGGGAACACGGCTCTCCCCCGTTAGGGGGGAATTTAGGGGGAGCTTCAAAATTTTTTCTAAAAAATCAGATTTTTAAAAAGGGGAAATTTTTGGGAGGTTTTGTTTGTTGGAAAAAAAGGGGTCCAGGGCTGGACACAAAAATTTCACAATTTGAGGGTTTTAAAATTTTTCTGGGCTGGAAATCAATAAAGGGTCCCCCAAACATCTGGGTCTCCAGGGGAGTCTGTCCCCAATTTACTTAAGAAGGGTTTGGAGGAAAAAAAAAACCATTGAATTGATTTGGTGAAAACCCCTCTCGCAAAACCAGGGGCAATGTCTTCTCAACTAAGAAGTTGGGTTTTTGGGGGTGATTAGGGCATTTTTATTACTTATGGGGTTGGGGGAAGGGAATTTTAACCCTATCTACACGTTTAAAAAAAAAACCCTTTAAAAAATGCAGGGAGGGTTGTATTTTGGGATGTTATCACACTTTAAAAAAAAGCAAAAAAATAATAATGTAAAAATATAAAAAAAACTTCCCCCAAATAAAAATTTTGAAACAAGTCAGTTTTCCCCCAAAAAAATACTAAATTACAGTCACTTTTACAAAAAAGCATAGTGCCTTTGGGGATCTGTGGATCAAACAGGTTTTTAAAAGGGCATGCTGTGGCCCCAGGACAGGTAGGGCAATGTCCGTGAAAATAAAATGGTGGTTTAAAGACCCTTTTTTTTTGGCCCCTTTTTAAATTGGGGGTCATGCGGTTTGGGGCTCATGCTGCGTTTTCCCGGGCAGGGAATCTTTTATCCAGTGAAACTAAAAAAGGTGGTTTAAAGACCCCCTTTTTCCAGCACTTTTTTAAATGTGGGGGGGCATGCAGGTTTGGGGCTCCCTGCTGTTTGGGCCAGGAAAGGGACAGGGATAAAGTCCAGTGAAACTAAAAAAAGGTTTTGGGTTTAAAGACTCCTTTTTCCGGGACTCTTTTTAAAACTGGGGGCCCTCCCTTTGGGGCTCATGCTGCCCTTCCAGGACAGGGATAGTCTATATCCCCGTGGGAAAATAAAATGGTGGTTGAAAAACTCCTTTTTCCAGCACTTTTTTTAAAAAAAAAGTGGGGGTCATGCAGGTTTTGGGGGTCAAAGCTGTTGTCCAGGCCCGGGACAGTTTATGTCCGTGAAACAAAATGGGTGGTTTTTAAAAACTCCCTTTTTTTGGCACTTTTTTAAACTGGGGGGCATGCAGGTTTTGGGGCTTTATGCTTTGGCCCAGGACGGGGATGGTCAAAAGTCCAAAGAAAAAAAAAATGGGGGTTGAAAGACCCTTTTTTCCCGGAACTTTTTAATCTTTGGGGGAGACAGGTTTAAGGTTTATACGTGGGGACCGGACAGGGAAAAAGTCAAGTCCAGTTTCCAAATTAAAAAGGTGGGTTTAAAGACTCCTTTTTCCCGGCCTTTTTTAAAAACTGGGGGCATGCAGGTTTGGGGGTCTGCGCGTTCCAGGAAAGGGGTATTCAATGTCCCGTTCAATTTAAAAAGATGGTTCAAATCAACTGGGCCTTTTTGGCACTTTTAATTTTTGTGGGTCATTCAGGTTTAAGGGTTTGTTGTGGTCAAGACAAGGATAGTGAATGGTGTTTGATTTTTTTCCTGGGGCTTTTATAACCTAAGTGTGTTGCCTAAGATTTTAGTACGTATCCATTTGACTGTTGTGGATGTTAATTCCAGCTTCTCCAGCCCTGTTTGGGTGTAAGAATGAAGGTGTTGTTGCTCTCCCATAGACTTTAATGGTCATCGGCGATAATCTATTATCGACTATCGGATATCTTATTGATAATTGCCGATATCGACTATCGACCCGATGACGATAGTCAACGTAATCGCTCATCACTAGTAAGCACGGCCAAGGCCGCTATATCTCTGTGACAGCTCACTGGATGAGCTGGTTGGATGTCTCTGGTGGTAACGGTGGCTCTCAGGCTTGGCGCACGATCTTCAAAACCGCAGGGATGGTGCAGGGTTCTTTCCCCCAAGGTCCACTGGTAGCATCATGTGCCCAGAGAAACCAGGCAGTGTTGAAATTAATCTGTCTTGGAGACCGTCAACCTACAGGTCAGGAGCTGTGGACGGCTCAGCGCACCGAGACTGAGCGGTTGGCGGGGTGACAAGAACCCTGTGCCAGGCAAGGTGGTGTGCGATTATGGTCGAAATCTCCTGGCCGCCCCTAAGATCAGTAGGCTGGAGCACATCCCTTGCCTGGCACACGTCATGAACCTCGTCGTCCAGAAAATTTTAAAGCGATACCCCGGTCTTAACTGTGTACTGAGGATGGTTGGAGGTCTTAGCTCACACTTCCTCTTTCGCACTCTGCCTCAGCACGACTGTTTTCGTTGCTGCGTCATAAGGGCATTTTTGCCGTGTTAATAAATGACGGACGCCAGCTTGGGCTCTCACCGCACCCACTGTAACTCCAACCCTGCTAGCTGAACCTGCGTGTTAATAGATGACGGACACTAGCTTGGGCTCTCACCGCACCCACTGTAAGTCTGGCCCTGGCAGCTGATCCTCCGTGTTAACAGATGACTGACGGCAGCGCTGGCTCTCACTATTACGGACAATCAGGAAAAAAGTGATTTCTTTGAGCTTAAGTAGTGTCAAAAAGGGCTCCGGGCTGGACACAAATTGCATAATTTGAGGTTTAACATAATCTGTGGAATAAATCACTATGGGGTCGCATCATTTTGTTTCAAGGGGAGTCTGTCCATAATCACTGAAGAAGGATTTGGAGGAAAAATGAAACCAATGAATTATTTGGCTGAATCACTCTTAGAAGCCAGGAGGGCAAATGTCTTCTCAACTAAGAAGTGTTTTGGGGATGATTAGGACATTTTTATTATTTATAGGGTGTGCGAACGAATTAACACATCTACACGTGTAAAAAATACCTTTCAAACTGCAGGGAGGGGTATATGTTGTATGTTATCACACTTGAAAGAAAAGCAAAATGAAAATATTGTAAAACTATAAATAAAACTTCCCTAAATAAATTCTGTAAACGAATGTAAGTTACCAAAAAATTTACTAAAAGACAGTCACTGTACATAATAGCATAGTGCCACTTTGTGATCTGTGGGTCAAAAAGGTTTAGGGGTCATGCTGTGGTACAGGACAGGTATAGTTATAGTCCAGTTCAACTAAAATGGTGGTTCAAAGACTACTTTCTTCCGGCACTTTTTAATCTGTGGGTCATTCAGGTTTAGGGGTCATGCCGGTGCTCTCACCGCATCCACTGTAACCCCGGCCCTGCTAGTTGAATCTGTGTGTTAATAGATGACAGACGCCAGCCTTGGGTCTCACCGCACCCACTGTTACTCCGGCCTTGCTAGCTGAACCTGCGTGATCCACGTTTACAGCCTCACCCGCTTTGAGCAGTAATTTCCTTCATCCCGCTTGACAGTAGAATGCAGGATTTTCAGACAGGCCTCGTTGACCTACTGGGGATATCTGTTTCGATTGCTTCACATTCTAATGTCATGGTGGAACAATGTCACCAGTAGAATGGCAAGTAGCTCTAGAGGTAGCAGTATTGGAAAAATAATTTTTTAAAATATAGTTTATTTCTTATTGCGAAATTTTCTGCTGATGGTCCAAAAGGGCACCTGTGCTGATTTTTGGGTCATGCTGCGTTACAGTATATATATAGTCAATGTCTATTTCACTAAAATACTGCTTCAAAGACTACTTTCTTCCGGCACTTTTTAATCTGTGGGTCATGCAGGTTTAAGGGTCATGCTGTGGTACAGGACAGGTATAGTCAATGTCCTGTTCAACTAAAATGGTGGTTCAAAGACTCCTTTTTCTAGCAGTTTTTAATATCTGGGTCATGCTGCGGTCCAGGACAGGCATAGTCAATGTCCTGTTCAACTAAAATGGTGGTTCAAAGACTCCTTTTTCCGGCACTTTTTAATCTGTGGGTCAGACAGGTTTGAGGGTCATGCTGTGGTACAGGACAGGTATAATAAATATCCAGTTTAAACTAAAATGGTGGTTCAAAGACCCCTTTTTTTCCAGCCCCTTTTAATCTGTGGGTCATTGCGGGTTTTGAGATCATGCTGGGGTACAGGACAGGTATAGTCAATATCCAGTTCAAACTAAAATAGTGGTTCAAAGACTCCTTTTTCAGGCACTTTTAATCTTGGGTCATGTAATTTAAGGGGTCTTTGCTGCGTCCGGGAAGGGGATAGTCAATGTCCAGTTCAACTAAAATGGTGGTTCAAAGACTCCTTTTTCCGGCACTTTTTAATCTGTGGGTCATGTAGATTTAAGGGTCATGCTGCGGTCCAGGACAGGGATAGTCAATGTCCTTCCCAAACAGGATATCCGGATGCTTACTCACTACGAGGCTTGCACCGCAACAGATTCGAGGCTCCAGTATGTGTATTCACACAGATTTCTTGTTAGCTATTTAAAATGACAGCAATGCACAAATGGTTGTCTCAGGATTCTATCCTTCAACTGAGTGACGCGGTTCGTGTTTAGCACTCTTGTTCTCAGTAAGTGTTTCCATGTTTGGCTGCTAAATGTAAAATAAATCTAAAACCAATGATCTGCAGTTTTTTTTGATCAAATGATAAACCAACATATGCCATTTAAAGGGGAATACACATTAAATAACATGTATGGAGATTCACCAACATATGCCGTTTAAAGGGGAACACACATTTAATATTTAATAACATGTATGGGGATTTTAATATATATAAAGCAGGTCTGTTCTATGATTTAGACCTTGTGGTATTCTTGTGCCTAACCTAAGTATCCAGTAGGCCTCTCTCTGTCTCAGTTTTTTACCCCAATCTCCACCTCTCTCTGGGCATGTAACATGTTCTATCGCGTAGTATCTTAAACTAGTTATATTGCCTTGATGACATTCTAAAAAGTGTCTGGCAGCTCCTGACATAGATCCCTGTCTTTTCCCTTATGTTTGTTATGTTTTCCATTATGGGGGGTCTTCACTTTCGTATAGTGCTGCCAATGTTTTTTTTTTTTGGCATTTAGGGATCAAAACGTTTTCCCAACATATTGTATTGCAATTCTAAAGGTTTTACTCAAATTGCCCCAACTCTTAGCGTTTTTAAAATAATTTTTTTATGCTCAGGTAAAAATTTGCTTTTTCCACCCCCATAAAAAAACCGGGCAAACATGTTTTTCCTTGTATAGCTCCTTTTTTTAAAAGTACGGGGTGAGAAATTCCCTATTTGTTTTTTTTCTTGGGATGCATACTCCCCCATCTTTTAGTATTTCAGCAGGGGGGCCATTTGTCCAGATATTGACTTTTTTTTGGAATATGGATTTAATTTCTCTTATTTTACTAACTTATGAGAAAACATTTTTTTTTTGTTACTTTCTTTTTCTCTTTCGAACCCTTTTTTTCTAAAAGCTGTTGTTCGGCCCGAATTTTAATTTGTTGTCCCTTTGATCACTCCCGGATACCCCTTTTTTTCCCAATCTGGTCTAGTCAATGTCCCGTTTAAAATAAAATTTTGGGGGTTCAAAGACTCCTTTTTCCGGGACTTTTTAATCTTGGGGGCATTAGATTTTGGGGATGCTCTTCGGACAGGGATAGTAATGTCCCGTTCAATTAAAATGGGGGTTCAAGACTTTTTTCGGCACTTTTTTAATCTTGGGGGATGCAGGTTTGAGGGGGCATGCTTGGAAAAACAGGTATAATCAATGTCCTGTTAACTGAAATAGTGGAAAGACTCCTTTTCTAGCAGTTTTTAATCTCATGGTCAGGCAGGTTTAAGGGCATGTGCGGTCCAGGCAGGGGTAGCCCTTTTCCTTAACTAAATGGTGGTTAAAGTCCTTTTTCAGGGCCCTTTTTAATCTTGGGTCATTACATTTAAGGGTCATGCTGCGGTCCCGGCAGGCATATCCCTGTCCAAAAAAATTTAACTAAAATGGTGGTTAAAGACTCCTTTTTTCCCGCATTTTTAAACTGTGGGGCATCAGGTTTGAGGGCATGCTGTGGTACAGGACAGGGTTTGTCAAATTCCCTTTTAACAAATGGGGGGCAAAAACTCCTTTTTTTAAGGCACTTTTTAATCTTGTGTTTGTAGATTTAAGGGGCATTTTGGGGGGGGGGGGC
>JAODAL010024388.1:0-60665 GCA_025379985.1 Phyllomedusa bahiana | reverse complement strand
TTTAAAAAAGGTGTTTTTAAAAAGTCGCATGTTTCTCAAAATCGTATTAAAAAAACCCCAACACTTCAGCCCACAAAAAATGAATCCTCACTTAGGTCCATAGGTGGAAAAAAAAAAAAGGGATTGTCTCAGTAAATGGCGCTGCAGGGAAAATTTAAGAAATTTAAAATGTTTTTGTTTTCTTAAAAGTGCTAAAACATAATGAAAACCCTACATATTTAATCTTAACAGAATCTTACAGACCTTAAGACATCAGATAACACATCATTTATACCAAAGAATGAACACCATAAAACACCCTCCAACCCTCCCCAACAAAAAATGGTGAAAGTATGTTTTTTTCACATTTCACCGCACTTTTTTGTTCCACTAAAAACAAGCTCTTATTTGTATATGTAGATGGAAGACTAAAAAAAAGTTTTGACTCTTGAAAGGCCAGCAGAAGAGACTCCAATAATAATAATAACCTTTATTTGTATAGCGCCAATATATTCCGCAGCACTTAACAATTTGGAGGCTGTAGGTACAGACAAAATGACATACATTGCACAATGAAAAGCTACTTACAGATCAGACATGAGGTGTGAGGGCCCTGCTCGCAAGACCTTACAATCTATTAGGGTGTAGGGTGAGACGAAGGGTAAGAAGTGCTAGGTTTACAATGGTTCAGCCATGTGACATAAATATGGGGTGGTTTATAAAGAATTTGGATGGACCTGCCACCCAGACAGTACATCTTTATACAGATAAATGCTGAATTGTACGGCATGACAGAAATGTTTATGTCGGGCAGGAGTTAGCCATTAGGGATTCTGGTAGGCCAGAATGAGAAGAGATATTCTCAGGGCCCTCTTAAAACTGTGAGGGTTCTGAGTGTGCCTGATCGCCCGCGGTAGCATGTTCCAGAGAACTGGTGCCACACGTGTGAAATCTTGGAGACGGACATGGGAGGTTCGTATGATTGAGGAAAGTAATCTGATATCATTAGCAGAAAGAAGAGAGTGGATGGGGTGGTAGACAGAAATGAGGGAGGAGATGTAGGGGGGTGCAGTGCTGTGGGAGCTTTATGAATGGGAGTGATGAGTTTATGTTGTATTCTGTACTGAATGAGCAACCATTGCAGTGACTGACACAGGGTAGAGGCATCAGTATAGTGGCCGGAAAGAAAGATGAACCTGGCTGCTGCATTCATGAAAGATTGGAGAGGGGAGAGTCTACAGAGAGGGTGACCGACAAGTAAGGAGTTACAGTAATCAAGACGAGAATGAATAAGAGCAACAATGAGAGTTTGAGTTGTTTCCACAGTGAGAAAAGAACAGATTCTGGAGATGTTCTTGAGGTGCAGGTGACAGGAGCGGGCAAGGGATTGGATAAAGGGGGTGAAGGACAAAACAGAATCTAGTATAACCCACAGACAGCGGGCCTGCTACCTAGGAGTAATAGCAGGGTGAGGTTGGTTAGTAGACGGTGAGATGACTAGAAGTTCAGTTTTAGTGAGGTTTAGTTTAAGATAGAGAGAAGACATGATTTCAGAGACAGCGGACAGATAGTCACTGGTGTTTTTTAGGAGAGCAGGAGTGATGTCTTGGGAAGAGGTGTATCAGCAGAGAGATGGTACTGGAAGCCAAATGTGCTGATGGTTTGTCCAATCGGTGTTGTGTAGATAAAAAAGAGGAGAGGACCAAGAACAGATCCCTGAGGAACCCCAACAGCGAGAGGAAGAGGAGAGGAGATAGAACCTGCAAATGAGACACTGAAGGAGCGGTCAGAGAGGTAAGATGAAAACCAAGCAAGAGCAATGTCCTGGAGGCCAATGGTGCGGAGCATGCTAAGGAGAAGTTGGTGATCAACAGTGTCAAATGTAGCAGAGAGATCCAGAAGAAGCAACAATGAGTAGTTGCCCTGACATTTAACAGCTTGGAGGTCATTGGAGACTTAACTAGAGCAGTTTCTGTGGAGTGTAAAGTGCAGAAACCTGATTGTAGAGGATCGAGAACAGAGTTATAAGAGAGATAGCGGATAGGCGAGAGTAGACCAAGCGTTCCAAGAGTTTAGAGATGAAGGGCAGATTAAAGAATGGTCGGAAATGTGCAGTGCAGGACGGGTCTAGAGTAGGCTTTTTTAGTAGAGAGGTTATGATGGCATGTTTAAAGGAGATGGAAAAATCCCACCGGAGAGAGAGGTTACAGATTGTAGTTAGGTGAGAGAGGACAGCCAGAGAAATAGACTGGACAAGGTAGGAGGGAAGGAGCAGGTGGTGGGGCGATCAGACAAGAGACGCCTGGACACTTCTTCTGCCGTTGGGTCAAGAGCTGAGAGCAGGCTAGGGGACGTGCGGGGAGGGACAGGATGGGTGTTACTTGGGGTTTGAGATTAAATGCTTTGCCGGATTCTGTAAATTTTCTCTTTGAAGTGGGTGGCCAGATCTTCAGCACAGAGGTCAGTGACTGGGGCCTGAGCTTTAGGCCTGAGGAGGGAGTGGAAGGTGTCAAACAGGCGTTTTGGATTGTTGTGGAATGTTGAGATGAGAGAGGTGAAATATTTTTGTTTGGCGCAATGCAGGGCAGAGTGGTAAGTCCTTTGCATAGATTTTTAGTGGAGAAAGTCTGCAGGTAGCTTTGACTTTCTCCACAGTACTCGCACCCCTGAACACCTGCGATGGGGAGTCTGGGGCTTTGTGCCAGGGCCCCGGGTCTGACTCTGGGGGTGGTTGTGGAGTGGTCCAAATCTGTCCAGGGGGTTGGGGGTTTTCATTATATTTTTGCCCGCCAGGGTCGGGATAGAAGGGGGAATTGGGGGATTGGGTGTGGAGCAGTGAGCCCCTTATTTTAATGGGGGGATATTTCTGAATGTGGATGGCAGGTGGTCCAGAGTGGGTGAGAATTATAAAGTGAAGGAGATAAGGTTGTGGTAAGGGAGCGCATAAGGAGAATTAGTAATGTTAGAAATTGAGGAAAGATTACATAAAACCAGATCAAGTGAGTTCTCATCCTTGTGAGTGGGAGAGTCTGTAAATTGTGAGAGGCTGAGGGAAGAGGTTAGTGAAAGAAACTGAGAGGTAGAAGGAGATGTGGGGTCGTCAATTGGGAAGATGAAATCACCCATGATCAGAGTGGGCATTTCGTAGAGAGGAAGAGGAAGCCCGGCAGCAAAAGATCCAAAATCGGGTGGCTGGGTGATCTACACACAACCGCCAGTCTGAGAGTGAATGACTGAAAGAGTCTGAATGGTGGACCTCAAATGAGGGGAAAGTGAGGGAAGGTGGGGCAGGAATGATCTGGTAAGTGCAGTGTGGAGAAAGAAGTAGGCCAACTCTTCCATCCGGCCTGTTCTCAGTTCTGGGGGTGTGGGTGAAGTGTAGGCCGCCATAGGTGAGAGCGGCAAGAAAAATGGTGTCTATTGTTGGAGCCATGTTTCTGTGAGAGCTAGGAGATTGAGGGAGTTAGACAGGAACAGGTCATGAACAGTTGTGAGTTTATTACAGACGGATCGGGCGTTCCACAGGGCACATTTAAAATGGGCAGAAAAAGACATACAAGAAATAGCAAGAAGATTAGCAGGGTTTCTATGGAAGGCAGAAGAGGAGGTGGGATGAGTAGAAAAGGAGGGTGGGCTGGGGTTAGGAGAGATGTCACCTGCAGCAAGAAGCAGGAGAATGAAGAGTGACAACAGATAGTTCAGTGATGTGTATGAGTGGAGGTTTTGCGGTACTATGACGGAAGGTGGTTTATGGTAGTTGAAAAGGGAAAATAGCGTGTGGGATGAATACATAGGTGAGTGAAGGAGAGAGGAGCTGGTATGGAAAAGATTCTCAGGGGGCATGACTGGGTGGTAAGCTAGGAGGCAGATGGCTGCAAGGTAGACTACAAGCAGAGACTGAAATGTGCTTAAAGGTGTTGTCTTTACAAGCTATTTCACAGACCCACAGGTAGCTTCAGGCTCACACTTCCTAGTTAGGCTGTGGGCAGATCTACAGAAGTGATTGACATATCATCTCTGTTTTACCTAGCTAAGCCTGTTAGAGAGACATTAGTGCTGGAGTTTTGTAAACAGCATATGCCAAAGGCTACAGAGCTCTAAAATGTTAACATTTCAAGTATGCTCTATCTCTAAAAAAAGCAAAATCATAAATGTATTTGGTAATAGTCTTTATTTACCTTTGCCTACATGTATAAAGTTAATCACTAAAATGGGAATATCCTAATAGTTTTTAATGATATTTCAATGATTATATGAAGGTATGCACTAAAATTGACTATAAACATTGTTACATTATGTGTAAAACTGCTCCAGGCAGGAGCCAGACATGTGGGGCGCCACCCAAATTGAAGGAGGCACCACATGACCCCGCTCGCAACCAGGAGACTTCCAGGAAGGAATAAATCCACCTGTAAGGGGCCCAGGGCTTTCAAAACAGACAGTTTCCTCAATGTTCTGAGGCTACCTTGGAGGCTCCTGTATTGAATAAATGTTTTAAGCAAATGGCACCACATCATGGGAAGAAGACCTTCTTTGGCTAGTGCCCCCCAAGGTGGATGTGGCCTTTACCAAATTATCTAAGAAGACAACTGTTTGATCAGTAGATGGTACTAGTCTTAAAGACCCAATGGACAAAAAGGTTGATAGTGTATTTAGATGGGGTTACCAGGCTGTGGCTCACACAAAGATTGGCATTGCCCAACAGAACACTCATCAAGCCTTAAAGACCTGGCTGAGCAGAATCCAGGAGGTCGATTCCTGGGTTTCATGAGATGATATTCTTTCCAGATTCAAAAATGTTAATTTGGATGTAGAGTATCTCCTGGTATCTGTGGGCTCTTCTATCAAGCTATCTGCAAAAGAGATGTTCCTCTCTACCGCTGGTAACAATGTATTTTAAAAAGGTTTTACCACAAAGGAATTTCATGCATGATTTGTCCTGCTTCAGCAAAATTACAAAATCTACAATCAGAAAATAAAATCAGCTAAAAATAAAAGAATATGTGTCATTATCTAACTTTTGCTCAAAAACTTAGCAGTGGAATGCACATACCATGACCTCTTTGACATTAATAAACAGAGTTGGTTTGTTGTTGCCGGTCAATATCTCATTTTCTTAATAGAGAAAACATATAGTTTATTTTTTGTCTTTGTAAGCTGTTTTTCTATACCTCCTTAGGGTCTCTTTCAAGTTTAATTGTTATAAAAAACAGTGTATTAAATGGTCAAGAAGTTTCCAATCCACTTCCAGAAGCAGGTAAAATTACTTATCCCAGAGGATCCCAGGCTGGGCTGCTTCTTTATTTTCCAAAGTTTCCAAAGATCCACATAGATGGCAACTAAGGAAGGCCTATCATTTCTAGCTTTGGGACATTGACAGAAAACATTTACGTTTGGGATGAAAATTTTCTAAAACCCCTGACCAGAGCCACTCCTAGCTACATCCAGGAGACTGCTGACCTTTTAAACAAACTTAATGCCTTAGGTCACCTGCCTGATTGTACAATTTTGGCCACCATGAATGTGGAATCCTTGTATACAAACATTCTCCACAATGATGGAATTGGAGCATGTCGGGTGCACTTGGAGAAACAAAATCTTCCAACAGAACCAGTCACATAACTCATACATTCCTGTTAACCCACCACTATTTTACTGTTGCAGAGTGAAAAATATCTCTAGTGAATTGGGACATTAATAAATTCAAGATGTGCAACACAATATGCAAATATTTTTTTTATGGAAAATGAAAGGAGCGTCCACATGCTCCACCAAACCTATGATTTACCTTTACTATATTTATGATATCCTACCGGTGAAAAGGCCCTACTTAAATTCTATGGTGACTCCAATAACTTTCACGTTACCATCAACTGCTTACCTGAGTGGCAAAGAGGTGTTGAAAGAAAACTTACTCCACAGAAGACTTTCACACATGCAACCAAACACTCTTCAACTTCAAGTCTGCTCTCACCTCTGCCAAACTGAACTACTTTGTCTCTCTCATATTTTCTCTTTATCACAATGCTAAATGACTGTTCAACACTAGGGATGAATGATTATAATCACAGACAGACAGGCAGGGGTAGGGGGGGGGGTGCGGGCGAACACAGGCAGGCAGGCTTTTGAAAGGAGAGTGTATATTGTGCAGCCTAGACTCTGCTTTGAACCTGCATTGAAATGGCTTTTTTTAACCAGTTTTTGGCCAGCACACCTTGCACCTGAGGTGAAATAGTACCTTTTATTTTGTGCAGTCCAGTTTTGTTCAAAGACCCACCTTGTACTTACATTAGGATACAGAAATTTTCTGGTAACTGCTGTTGTATTTCAATGGTGCAAAACCCACCTTTTATTATCCGTACACATTTCAATTAGGTGTTTTTCACTTTGGCGCAGCCCAGTTTTGTTCAAAGACCCATCTTGTACTTATATTAGGACACAGAAATTTGCTAGTAATTGCAGGTGTATTTCATAGGTGCAAAACCCACCGTTTATTATCCGTACACATTTGTACTAGGCGTTCTTCAGTTTTGCTAAGCGCTTTTTTGTTCAAAGACCCATCTTGTACTTATATTACGATACAGAAATTTGCTAGTAATTACAGGTGTATTTCATAAGTGCAAACCCCACCTTTTATTATCCGTATAAATTTTAAATAGCTGTATTTCATTTTGGTGCGGCCCAGTTTTGTTCAAAGAGCCACCCTGTATTTATATTAGGATACAGAAATTTGCTAGTAATTGCAGGGTTATTTCATAGGTGCAAACCCCACCTTTTATTATCCATATACATTTTGAACAGGTGTTTTTCACTTTGGCGCAGCCCATTTTTGTTCAAAGACCCACCTTGTACTTATATTAGGATACAGAAATTTGCTAGTAATTGCAGGTGTATTTTTTAGGTGCAAAAACCACCTTTTATTTCGTAAAATTTTTAAAATAGCTGTATTTACTTTGGTGCGGCCCATTTTGTTAAAAAAGCCACCTTGTTCTTTATTTGAAGCAAAAATTTTGTGATAAATGCTTTTGTATTTTATTGGTGCAAACCACCTTTTATTATCCTTTAAAACTTTTAAAAATGCTGTAATTGCACTTTGGTTCGCCCAGTTTTTTTTAAAAAATAGCCACCTTGTACTTAAATAGGATAAAAATTTTGCTAGTAATTGCAGGTGATTTATAGGTGCAAAACCCCCTTTTATTATCCGTATAAATTTTAAAGGGCTGTTTTTCACTTTGGTGATCCCCCGTTTTGTTAAAGAGCCACCTTGTTCTTATATTTAAATACAGAAATTTTGGGTAATTTTGTGTTGTTTTTCATTGGTAAAAAAAAACACCGTTTGTTTCCGTATACTTTTAATACTGTTTTGACGGGGTTGGGCCCTTTTTTTTTTCAAATACCCACGTTGTATGAAAATTTCTGATAGAAAAATTTTCGAGCAACTGTTCTCGTTTGTCATTGCTGAAAAAACAATTTCCCATCCGTTTAACGTAAAAAGTTTTATTGCGCTCGGGATGAATCTCAGTTTGGCCAGATAGCGCACTTGAGATAGTTTGTTGAAAATAAATTCCTAGTCCTACTTGGCATTGTAAAAAACCCGGGGCTGAAGGAAAACACTGTTGATTTTGTTTTCGGTTTTCCCCAGACCGCATTTCACAGGTATTCGCTAGAAACAATTCAGTTTTAATCCAGTTGGCTGTGGAAATTAGAGGGGTTTAAAAATAGCTGTGATTTGCCCTCTTTCAATTAGGACTGTCAAAAAACTCTTCCCTACCTTCTTTAAAATTTTTACTTTCTGAACAAGGAGCGAAATAAAGGTGGGAAGCGAGATAGAGGGGGTGGGACATGGAGGCAGAGGTACGAGAGAAGGTGCTCCTTCCCGTCTGGCGACAACACGCAAGCCAGGGTTACGGTTGCGGACCCCTCGGCCGTCATTTCTGGGGCAGGGGCCTGTGAAATTTGTAATGAACAGTGTCCCTTTTTGTTCTTCAGTGGTTTTAAGCAACCTGCATCCAGCAGTCTTACCTCCCCCGTCCCCCACTCACGGCCACAAATTCTTCATCATATCGTTCGCATTCGTCCCAAAATGAAGCGAAGGCAGCCCAAAAAAAAACTCGTGTACCCCCACTGGGAAACCATTTTTTTGAAGACCTCTTTTAGAACGCGTTGGGGTCGAAGGCATTTTTAAGATCAAGAGGCCAAAAAAGGATGATTTTGGGCTATCTGACCCCAATTGCTGAGCCATCAAGGAGGGGAAGCAAAAATCCCCGGGGGGTCAGAACGTCTTGCAGTCATCTTGCTTGTAGCCTGCAGGATGCAGAATGTCAGCCCGGGGAGGATTTTAAACCTGTTTTCCCTTCTGTCTACCGGATTTGGAGCAGAAGAAAAAAACATTTTTAAACCCAAAACCCACCCCAAAAAGCCAAAAGCCTAAATGTTGGCATTCCAGGCTTTTGGGCCCTTTGGAAATGTTCCCTTTTCCTTTTGGGGGGACACGATGGGTTCCGCCACGCCCTGGCCCTTGCCTCCCCCCAAAAAACAGGGGGGCCAAAGCAGGCTTTTTCTTTGCCAGGAAAGCCTTCTCTGCCCTTGCCAGCCCCAGGGTTGTCATCAAAAAATTTTCCCAAGCGCTTTGAAATTTTGTGTCCGGCAAAGCCCATTGACCCCCAAAACACATAAAACTAGAAAGCCCCGGCCCAAAGGGCTCCCTTATCTCTGTGACAGCTCACTCATGGGCTGGGTGGATGTCTCTGGTGGTGCGGTGGTTTTCGGGTTTCGGCGAACGTTTCAAAAACCGCGGGGAGGGTTTGCAGGGTTTCCCCCCCCAAGGCCCTTTCGGTGGCTTCCTTTCCCCAGAAAAACCCCAGGCCTTTTTTGCCAGGCAAGGGGGTGTGCGAAAAAACGGTGGGAAATCTGCGGGGGCCGCCCTTAAAACCCGTAGGCTGGAGCACACCCCTTGCCTGGCTCATGTCTTTAACCGTTGTCCCAAAAATTTTTTAAAAGGTTTCCCGGGTCGGGGAATGCCTGCGGGGGAAAGGGACTCGAGGCCCTTAAGCTCACCTTCCGCCGTTCGCACCTGCTTCGTCCCGCCTGGTGCGTTGAGCATCGCTCGGCCCCCCGTCAATCGTTCATTGTTGACGTGGCAACTTTGCGGGATTTTCCCCCCTTCCACTTGCCCCCAGTGATTTTTGGCAGCGCCAAATTCCCTTTACGCAGAAAAGAAAGGGGACACAGGGCCCGGGAAAAGCAGCAAATTGCGGACCTGGGGTTTTGAGCCACGATAGTGGGGGCAGGGGGAAAGGCCCCTCTGTACCTTTCCTTGCCAGTTTTAAAGGGAAGCCAAAAAAATGGCGTGGGGGAAAATTTCCCCTTTGTCATTGGCTTTTGGGGTAAATTTTTAGTTCGGGAACGATCGTTGGACAATCTGAAAAAATCAGACCCCCACCAGGGGCGGGGGAGGGAGGGAAAACAGATGCGGACACGGAGCCTTTCTCTCTGTCAAAATCCAAAAGGGCCCCCGGACAGTTTTCAAAATTTTTCTTTAGGAAAGTGGTTCGGGGTTGGCCAGGGATAGTGAAAGGTGGCTCCTAGCTCTCATTTTTGCATCATCTAGGCAAGTCGGGGCTTTGTTGAAGCTGGGGCCGAAGGAAGCGGGGGGGGGAGAAGGGGAGGTTGAGGTATTCGGGACACTGACGTTCCCGGGACGTCCCTGTTTGGGAAAAAAGGGGTTTGGGCCCAAGAATTTAGGCGGGGGGGAAGGGTTGGGGAAAAGTTTCAGTTTGCAGGCCCCTTAAACCCCAAAGAGGTTTGGGAAAATCAAGGCTCCATCTCTCACATGAGTGCTTGGTTTGCTCCTTTTCCCTTAAACATGATCCTCGCATTAAGGCCCTCAAAAAAGAACAACAGTTACTGGGGGGGCCACCCTCCCCGATCCCCGGTTTCCCCAAAACCCAAAACTCAGCACTTTCCTTCCCCACCCAAATTGAGAGTAAAATGCAGGGAAATTGGGAAAACCCTGTTTATTATCAACTGGGACATCTGTTTCGTTGCTTTTTGGGTTTTTTAAATGTCACCGTTTGGAAAAACGTCAGCAACGTGATGGACAAGTAGCGGCAGCAGCAAACAGGGATTGTGGGAGGGAAAACCTAATGGGTTTACCTTGGCAAACTTTATTCACCACCCCACCAACGCATGAATTTCGGGCACACTTTCAACACACACCCGAAACCCGGCCTTTTAAAATCATGGTGCACGGGACTATTGCGCCTCAAAACCCCATGTTTTTTTGGGCCCAATTGACTTCGGGTATTTCCAAAAAAGGACGAATGGCCCGAGCTCGCCGCCACGGGCCTTTGAGGGGGTTGTCCTGCCCAGCAGCCAGCGTCTTTTCTGAGGGACCTTCAGCACCCGCTGGGGGGGGTCTTTTCAGGGCAAACGCATTCCCGGGTTTTCCCCCGGGTAATGTGGATCGTTTGACTTTTTCAAGATGAATCAGGCATGGAAACTTGTGATGTTGTGGCCCCAATTTTCCCAGGTCACAGATTAGTTGGGCCGGGTTACTTACATTCGTTTTGTTTTTTTCCCCCCTCCCTTCTGAAAGGGCCCTAACTTCTTTATTTTTCCACCTACTAGAAATGAGGGCTTTTTTTTTGCGGGAAAAAAGATTTTCTTTCTTTAAAGGGGGGTTATTTACTTTATATAGAATATTTCTTTGGGAAAACCCCAAAAAAAAAATTTCCCAAATAGGACAAAAATTTTGAAATTTTTTTTTATTTTTGCCATGTTTGCCGGGGGGTTTTTCTTTTACGGCGTTCAATCTTTGGGAAAAATATATGTGTTATCTGTATTCTTCAGGTTGTTATGCATCTGGGGGAAAACCAAAATTTTAGGGTTTCCGTTGTGTTTTGGTTTCCGTAAAAAAATTCCAAAATTTTCTTTTTTAAAAATTTTGGGCCCCGGGGCCCCTTTTGTGGGGGAAACCCAAAAAAACTTTTTTTTACTAACCCCCTACGGACGTCAGTGAGGGGGCATGTTTTGCGGGGTGAAGTGTACTTTTTATCGCTAGCAGTTTGGAAAGCTTTGGGCCTTTTTTTGATCATTTTTATTTTCCCTTTTTTGAGTGAAGGTTTAAAAAGATCAAAAAACGCAATTTTGGCGTTTTGGATTTTTTTTTTTTTTTACGGTGGTTTAGGGGTACGGGGATAAATGATGTTACATTTTTATAGGATAGGACTTTAGGACGTGGCGATACCAATATGTGGTAATTTTTTATTATTTTTTTAAAATGGATTTTACTTTGGTAAAAATGGGGGAAAGGGGGGTGATCTTGAAACTTTTAATCACTTTTTTGTTTTGTACTTTAAAACTTTATTTAAGTATTTTTTTACTGTAACTTGAGGCCACTGTGGGGACTTGAACCACTAGGTGGCGCGATTGTTAATACAACATAATGCCAATGCATGGCAATGACATTGGGTGTACAAAGATGGCGGTTTCCCCATTCTGTTGCGGACGGAAAGTGGGGCAAACGGCCCGGGGTAAGTGAGGGGCCTTCCAAAGGCTCCCTACATGCCGGTGATCGATCGGCGCAGAATAGCTGCTTATGGATCACCAGCACCGATCGGTGCGGGCCCGCTCGGGTTAATTCAGACGCCCGCGGCATCTTAGCCGCGGCGCTGATGGGTAAAACAGTGACAGGGGCGGGGAGCCACCCGCTGGCGTGTTACTGCGGGTGTTAGCAGGATTTGCAGGCTATCACCGGCGGCTGTGCGGGGGGGTCGCGGAGCGATCCCCTGCAAAGCCCCTTTTATAGGGCGGCCTGGGACGTAATTGATACGCCAAGGTCGTTATGGGGTTAATAATGATAATTTCCGTACTGCAATTTTTATTCTCAGTCCCAAAAGTTTCTGGTTTTGCAGTGAGGATACGTAACAGACACCAATGTTTCATGGAAAAAACCATTTACTATCTTTATCTTTTAGATTTTTGCATTTTTTAATGGTTTTGGGGTCAGGTGCTATGAGATACTGCTATACTCATGGTCCTTTGGAACAGAAATGTGGCTTCTAAGTGACATTTTCCATCAAATTTTTAACCCAGTGGCTGAGAAGTCAATTTTAATTTTTTGGGTCTGCTGCTGTGAAATGCAGTCAATATAAGGTCTATTATAAAAACTGTGGTTTCTAACGGACAATTGTGTCTTCACGATTGTCTAGGAGTGCTCAAGGTGATGGTTGCTGTCTACTTACAGGGAATAGGTAGGACACTTGTTAACGGACAAATATTGCAAAATGACTTGTTTTGCAAGATTTTAACATAGACTAGCAATCCCTAGTGTGAGGACAACCCATTTAATAACAATATAAAAAAACAAGAGAAACAAAGGACGTGTGGGAGTCCATCCTAAAAATGGTGATTGCAGGACTCCTTTGTCCGGCACTTTTTAAACTGTGGGTCACAGGTTTAAGGGTCATGCTGCATTCCAGGACAGGTATAGGTCAATGTCAGTTAAATTAAAATGGATGGTTTTAAATCTACGGCTTCTGACTTTT
Organism: Phyllomedusa bahiana; assembly: GCA_025379985.1. Taxonomy (NCBI): domain Eukaryota; kingdom Metazoa; phylum Chordata; class Amphibia; order Anura; family Hylidae; genus Phyllomedusa; species Phyllomedusa bahiana. The sequence continues at coordinate 48,138 of JAODAL010024388.1, read as the reverse complement.
TAATGTGTGGGGTCATTGCCAGGTTTAAGGGTTATGCTGATGGTACAAGACAGGGATAGTGAATAGTCTGTGAGTTTTTTTTCTGTGACTCTTGTTGCCTAATATGTGTTGCCTACGATGTAGTAGATCATTTTACTGTTGTGGATGTTCATTCCAGCTTCTCATCCCTGTTTGGGTGTAAGGAATGAAGGTGTTGTTCTCTCCCAATTAAATTTAATGGTCATGGTCGATAATTTTATTATTGACTATCGGCATATCGGCATGGATATTTGACGATATCGACTATCGATCCGGATGCAGATAGTTGACGCAATCGCTCATCACTACTTACCATCAAATGTACTCAGTTAGACTACAAAAAAAATATCACTTGATTCCCGACTCCTTAGAATACTTACAAAAACACACAGTTTAAAAGTAAAAAAAATATAATTTGTATTAAGTTATCACATTAAAATACAAATAAAACACAAATGATAAAATACATATTACACATAGCGACATCTAGAGATGGGCGAATTTCTCAAAAAATCGATTGCGGAAGTTGGCGCATTTTCGACTAAAATGTGTATTTGAACGATTATTGATGCCAAATCGTGTTAAAAACAGCTATTTCCTGGTTCAGGAGAGCCTGTAGGGTGTGTAGAAAAATTGTCCATGCTCAAATATGACAGAGGGAACTTGGTTTTGTCTTATACAATGCTGTGTGTTTGTATGACACGCACATGACTGCGCCGCTCTAGAATGCACTTCACATCTAAAATTCCCTGGGCACTATATGGGGGCAAAACTGGACCAAAAAACTGAACGGGAATGCAGCTGTTAAAGTCATGGCAGCGCCAGCTGAAAAAACAAGCTGAGGGCTAATATCTACGGTTAGCGTCAAAAACCACAGAGATAGGTTACTGGAGCGACACAGGTTTCACAACAGTAAGGGGATGTCACTGCAGGGGAGTCACTCATGAGGCCAGAGCTTAAAACCGTCAAGAATATGACAGAACCTGCTCTGTTAAACGCTGATACATGTAGATGCCCCCCGAATGAGTGGAGAGGGTGTCGGCAGTAATTTTACGTTGACGTCTCTGATCATTTTGCCCTCCCTTTCATCGTAGTAAATTCAGCTTTCATCGGTCAATAATCCATCAGTATTGCAAAGCCAAAAACCAACAGGAGTAGACCGACAAACGAGATGACCAGTAAAAAAAAAAAAACGGGATATTTGCATGTCTTCTGTGTTCTGTATCCACCTCTTCTTTTGGTCTACCAAATCCTGATCCTTCCCAGGTGAAAAAGAAGGGAAAATAAACCATAGTGGCAAATCATAGAGTGGTGAGGTGGAAACAGATTAGGAAACCACAGGGTGTTCAGTGCAGACAGCGGTCCCTTGGCAGGCAGCATGAGTAGGCCACCAGAGTGGCCCAATACCGATGTGGAGGTCACCGGCAGCTGCAACAGCACGAGCATGAGGTCATAAGAGTGCACAATGACATTCTGGAGGTGGCACAAAGAGGAGAAGGCCACAGGTGGCACAATGACAGAAGTGTGGGTTCACGGCAACAGCAGCAGCAGATGAGGTCAGATTTTTGGCCATTGACAGCGTGTGGAGGTGGCACAAACAGGAGTGGCCATAGAGTGGCAAAATGACAGAGTGTGGAGGTCATGGCAGCAGATGCATGAGGTCTAATGACCGCGTGTGGAGGTGGCACCAACAGGAAGTAGGCCACTGAGTGGCACAATGACAGAGAGTGGAGGTGACGGCAGCAGCAACAAACAGCAGTAGCAAGCATGAGGTCAGTGAGTGCGAGAATGACAGAGTGTGGAGGTCTACGGCAACGCAGCTAGCAACGATGTGTTCATGAGTGGCACAATGACACAGTATGGAGGTGTTGGCCAATACCAGTCCCTGGTAAAGATGGTGGTAGGCAGATGGAGCAAATGGCAGCAGATTTGTGGCATCAGGGGGTGGCGGCATCAGAATAGTGGTGAGGCTGGTAGTTTGAATACAGACTCATTGCTAAACGTTTTGGGAGGCTGTCTGGCTGACGTGATCTGATGCTAAGGCATTGGTGATGTGGAAATTTGGCACGATCCACACTGATTCATCTTGACCAAAGGTCAGTCCTCCACATTTCCGGGGGACAAGAGGGATCTACTTGGGGTTACGAATGGCCCCCGCTGCAACTGACAACCGCTCTGATTTACCACACTATTGCCAGGCAGGACAGTTTCTCCACTGCAAACTCGGCAAGTTGCGGCCAACATCCCAGTTTGGCTGCCCGTAGTCCAGGGATCTTCTAATGGGGTGGCAGAGTGCTGTCAAGTAGGCCACACTGTTGGTTCAGGTCTGCTCAGGTCTGCTGCTGCTGCTGGTGCAGTTGGCCCTCTCACAGGCGGGTGAAGAAACTCGCATCATCGACTCAGAATTGGTTGCTGTGATGGAGCTGGTATGCTCCAACCCCCCCCCACTTCCCCTGCAGGCGTGCAGTGGTATGTGAAAAGGGGGTTGTTGAGGAACCGCTCGGTCAGACTGTCAGAGGATGGACCATGATGCTCATAGGATCGAGCCAATTGACTACGGAGGATTTCTCTATGTATTTCAATTTGTCCTCCTTCTCAGCGCTGGAAAAAAGGCTTTCCATTTTGGCCGGTGCGAGGCTCCAATAGGGTGGCGAGCCAGAAGTCATCCATCTGCGGATGGTTGGGTGATCTATTTAGGCTGTCATAGCAGGCACAATCAAGTATGCTGTGGGCCATGTGCGAACGTGACTTGAGGGACTTACTGCCTATCTCCACTGTATACTGCCACAGTTGCTTGGGGGTCATCTGCCTCGTCTTCCTCATCTTCCATCTACCTCCTCCACCTGTCCTCATCTCCTGTCACCTGGGTAGAAAAACAACTCACTTCACCTGACAATGCTTGTGTCCAATGTCTTCCTCTCCAAGTTCAGTCCCCCCAGACTCATGGAGATGTAGTCGCTACGTATCTAGTCCTGCTGCCCAGAAAGATTTTCAACATCTGTTCCAGGACATGAGAGCAGTGAATGACATTATACATCTGGCGACTACAAATACCGTCGCCTCTCAAAAGACATCAGAATGGCAGTGTAAGATGAGCTGCCACTGGCTGACATCAAAGTTACCCCCCCCCCCCCCCCCCCCCCCAATCGAAGGGAGTACTCTGTCGGCTTGGATATCATAAAATCGTTAAATGGCCTTTCTTTGTTATACAGTACGGAATCCAACGTATGCAGGCTGGATTTCCAACGGGTGGCAAACATAGCATATCAGAGTGTCTTGGGGGGCTGTCCTGACCGCAGCAACTCGAGGAAGGGTGTGCCTGGTTTTTGTAGGAATGGATGATGTGCATGCACAGGTTTTCCTGGCCATTTTCAGAACGTTCTGAAGATCGGTGGAAGACTTCAGGAAACCTCTCACAACCAGATTGAACAAGTGCGCCTGCAGGGTGCATGAACCCATCCCTCCTCGGTGCAGTGCGGACAACATGTTCTCCCATTGTCTGTCCACCACGGTTCGTTTTGCACGTTGGCGTGGAGAAAGCCCCACTATTTCCTTGCTGCATGATGCGGAGCAGTTCCGCCCCTGTTGACTTCGTTTGCGAGGACAAGCTGGTGTAGAACTGCGTGAACCATGTGCCTACACATTGGTATGTGGAGCAGCACTTGTGGAGGCTGTGATGTTGGTGGTGGTGGAGGGAGGAGGACATTGGCGGCAGGAGCAGCAGTTTGACACGTGGAGGAGAAAGCGCCGTCTCCTGCTCCATAGTTGTTGGTGTGGTGGGCAGGAGCACATTCACCAAGTGGGCCGTAAAGGCACATGTACTGTACCCTGGACGTGTTACAGCTCCAACCCCGGTCAACGCTGCCGTGCACCTGGAAAGAAACTGATAGGCTCAAGGACTGGCCCACCTTCTGTCTCATATTTGTGAAGGGTGGTACTGCCTTTTTTCGAAAATAATTACGGGCTTTTGGGATTTCTCCACTGGCTCGGCGCAAGCCATTAGTTCTCTAAACGGCGAGGCGTCCACCACTAGGAAGGGAAGGCAGAAGGTTATCAACAACTTGGAAAGGAGTACGGTCAGCATCTGCAATTTAGGATGGTTAGATGCTTATTGTTGATTCTTTGCAATGCTCGTTGAACGACTGTGGCACCATGAGTAGCGAGGTGCATCTGGACCGGGAGATGAAGGCAAAAACAAAAAAAAAAAAAAAAAAAAAAAAAAAAAAAAAAAAAAAAAAAACAAAAAAAATGACAAACAGTCCCTTCTGAGAAGTGGTGGAGCCTTGAACTGGGGTGCAATGGCATGCGTGCATGGGCGTGCTGCTTTCTGTCGCTTGCGGCGGCAGGGATGGACACCACATCTGAGCCCGTTTTCCAGCCACCGGTTGGTGATGCTGCATGTGTTGAGACAGGGCCATGGTGCTCAATGTTAGGCTCCCTTGCCACACTTCACTTCTGCCCAGATTTCTACATATACCCCTGTTCGGGCTCCTCCGGGTGTTATCTTAGCCAAAAAACTGCCACATCCCGAGTAGGGGTTTTTGCCGCCAATGCTCCGCACTGTGAATACTACACCACTGGCCTCGGTTGAGGACCTCCTGTGCCGCTCTTTCTTGGACTGCGACGAGGGTCGTCTACCCGTGGCTGTTTGGCAACCGACCTGCACTGCTGGCTTCCTGTGGCTCACTGGCCACACTTACGACTTGACTGGCTGGCCGCTGCCTGATAGTATTTGATGCCTCTTCTTGACGATGATGAAGCCCTGTTCACCGATCCAAGTGCGATCGGCACTATCATCGATTATTGTTGGGATATTCATGGTTGGCGGTTGTGTGATGTGTCGCTTGTCACTGACCTCCATGCACTCTCCACCATCCATACTTGGCGCCTACGGCTGGTCAAGAAGCAGGGGATGTCGGCCCCACTTTCTTCGCTGCTGACTGCTCCTCAAATTGTTCATCCTGCTGTATAGTGGCGCTGAGCCCAGGCCACATACTGTTCTCTGGTTGAGGGAACTGAACGGGACAGAGGCAGGTTGTGGACAGGTGAGAGCCAGCTGAGCTTTCTCGGGACATGCCAATAAGGTGTTGTGTCTGACGACCCCACTGACTCTTGGCTGGGGTTGTCAGATGGCATCTGGGATGAGGGTTGATGAACCTAGTCAACCAATCAAGAACCCCTTGGTTTCGTGGTCAACACCGGGCAGTTCTGGCCTCACCGAGGTCACCCCTGCTGGGTTCCCTAACTGTGCTGCGACTGTGCCTGCTCCAGGATGTTTGTGCCATTGCCACTCGCATGTGAAACGCTGCCACCTTCTGCTGACATATGTTTTGTTCAACAAAATTTACAGACTCTGTTTAATGAAGATATCTGTATAGTATAAATACACACCCTGTATTTGAATCCATTGAACCCAATAAACACGGCTTGGGTAACACTTGATATAAATTGTGCTCCAGAAATGAAGAGGAAAAATTTATTGATGTGGTATAGAAAAACATACTTGTAGAGGTTTTGAGGATGGTTGTATTATAAAAAGCTAAAAATGGCTTAAAACCCTTGAATATAAAAGTGCGCTCCAGAAATCACCAGGAAAAAATTTATTGAATGTGGGTATAGAAAAACACCCATGAATTTTTTACTGAATATAAAAGCACAAACACGGCTTAATTAACCCTTGACATATAAATTGGCTCCAGAAAAGGACCAGAAAAAATTTACTTGGTATGTGGTATAGATTAAAAAATCGTGTATGTTTATGATTATAAAGCCACTAACATGCTTAATTTAACGCTTGATATAAATTCGACTCCAAACTCACAGCGAAAAATTTACTTGATGTCGGTATGAAATAACCACTGTGCGATTTTTACTGAATATATAAAGACCAGCCCGCTTAATTATTCCATGCATATAGATTCGCCCTCCATGAAAGACCGCGACAAATGACTCGTAATGGGTTTAAAAGGATATGCTTGTGTATTTTACTGGATATAAAAGCACAAAACACGCTTAATTAAACTTGTATAAATTGCGCTCCCGAAATAACCAGGAAAAATTGTATTCGTATGTGGCGTTTAAAAAAACAATGTGTATTTTACTGAATATAAAAGCACAAACAGGCTTAATTAAATCTTGGATATAAAATGCGCCTCCTACAAAATGACCAGGAAAAATTTAGTCGTGTAAAACCCAAACGGATTTAATTAAACCTTGGATATTCATTGAGCTCCAGCAAATGACCAGATGGAATTAAATGTAAATGGGGTGGAATTAGACCACCTGGTCTATGATTACTATTACCCCACAAACTGAATCCAAATGATAACGGAAGAGAGCCGTCTTTGATAAAAGCGGTTGACACCCCCCAAATCGCTGTTAATATCTATTCTCCTTTGTGTGAGATCTCGCTGCTGCAGCAGACGTGATGTGATGTCGGGCACATGAGAGCAGTGTGAGGTGTGAGATGGTGTCCGTACTTATAGTGCTTGAATCCCAGAAATAATGCGGTCTCATGATTGGCATGATGACTGACCATGTCATTTGGATCTTCTTTTCTTCCTCCCAGAGTTCTCTTCCCATGTCACGCATGTGTTGCGGGCCTTTTAGGCAATACAAAACACATTCGTTAACGCCAACTACCCCAAACTTCTATTTCGTGCAGAACCGAAGTTTTAATGAAATTCTAAATGAATTCCACTTCGTTAGAATGGATTCGCCCATCTCTAGCGACATCCATACAAAAAGTACATTTCTGGTGCCTTGTAAGGAGCATTCAGGTATTATACAAACCCACATAAAAAGTAAATAAATAAAATTCCATATACATAAGACATAATCCTATAAAGGCAACAAAGGATATAGATCACAGCACATAAACTCTAATGCACATCTTGCCCAGTGCTTTGTCTGGGGGAATGGTGACTCCCTAGAATGTGGATTATCTTGTTTAGTTGTAAACATAAAACTATAACATCAGCTTTAGATTCATGGTCAACTGCTTAAACTCTGTTATCACATCTCTTGTAGGACCAGATCAAGCAGGCTTCTTCACCAGCAGTTCTACCTCTGACAATATTCACAGAATACAAATCATAACTTAAAGAGGCAGAAGTGAAAACTGGGGGCTGGTTTCTCTCAATATAGTCAAAGCCGTATTAAATATTAGAGAGATCTGCTGTATGACAACCCTATATATGTCTTACCAAATGTTTATACTTTGTGAAGCATTCTCCTGTTACAGTACCTCAAATGTTCTTTCAGGAAACAGACTCACAAATGTTATACTTTATATTGGGTTAGCCCAAAGTGTCTGTTTGATAAATCCAAAAAGACCATGCAGGAGCAGCTTTACCTAACCTCATTTTCATATTTAGTGGTCTCGAGGTACTAGAGGCTACACTAGTCTCCAGAATGCTTGCTAACTAGTATCGCAATGGACAGTTTTAGGAAAGTTCCACAGACACCACTTACAGTAGGCTCTGTGTTTATAGGCTGTCCACCAAAGTCTGTCTGAAAAGCAAAACTCTTGCCAATTTTGGTACAATTGATACACTTTAAATGCCCAAAGTCTATGTTCACTCTTAGGTCTTTAGGGTCCATGATTATGATGGTGATCCACACACAAGAGGGAAATGGTAACTTTGAGCAACTTGCTGTGTTGTGGCAGTCCTATCCTCATATTTCTGTATTTTGGAAAGAACTTGTAGATTTCCTCTTTACTCTCCTGCTTCCACTTATCCCAGTTTTCCCAACAGTTTTTTTGTACTGTCTTCTCATAGTGGACACTATGTGAGATGGATGTCCTTTGTGATTCCAACTTTAATATTCTGGAAAAAACAAATCAATAACAATATTGTATATTAGAATATAGGGTACAGCACCCAAACTGTCCTGCCAAATATTAGATATAGGATGCTTAGCGTTCATCCTTAACACTCTTCTCTCCTTAAGCCTTGTGTACATCTCTTAGCAGCTTCCAGAAAATATAACAGAATACCAACATTATGTAGTTCTTAGAAAGTTACATTTTTATTGTATAGATCACTTTATATGCTATTAGCTGCTCATTGACATTCTTTAGAATCCATTGTGACCATAGAACAGGGGTGTCAAACGGCGGCCTCAGCTGTTTATTGGGAAAAACTTACAACTCCCATCTGGCCCACTGTTATAGTTTATACAAATTCATGATGGGAGGTGTAGGTTTTCCCTACAGCTGGAGGGCGCGATTGACACTGTGCATTATAAATATAGCTAATGTTTTACGACCACCAGTTATATCCAGAGATACATGTGCAACAGACAATAGCTAGCAGTGACTCTGTAAGGTCCTGGAATCTGTCTTATGTATCCGGAGCCATGCTGACTGCAGTGCATCCCACAGCTACTGGAAACACAAACGCAACAACTGAGATGGTCCCACATATCTACAATTGGCAACGTCTGGGGAATTAGAAGGATAGGGTAGTAGTTTAAAGTCTTGGTTATGCTCTTCAACCTTTGTTGGACATTTTTACACATGTGACCTGTTGTATTGTCTTGCTACAAGATGCATGAGACCTGCAAGGCTGGATTCATAACCAAATCAGTTCATAATGCATTCCACATGGATGAGTGGGTCCATAGAATGCTATGAAATCATAAACCTGCCACCGCCAGCTTGTATTTTTCCAGCAATGTTTGCAGGGTGTTTGCTCTCTAATGTTTCTCGTCTGAAACACTAAGGTTCATCTTTTAGATGAAACATTAGAGCAATAAACCCTTTGCCAAATCATCAAAGGACCAATTCCAATGCTGTCATAAAAATAGAAGTCTTTTCTGCCAATTTAATGTGGTTAGCAGGGGTATAGTGACTGTCTATAGTGACAATAGCAACATACATACTAGGTTTCACTGAACTGTTGTTTTAGACACACGTTTAGTAGCCCCATGGTTCATTTTAGTGGTAAGTTGCTCCACTATAACAAGTTAATCCACCTTTGTGAACCTTCATAGTTGATGTTCACCTCTTACATCAATGACATGTGGGGCTCTGCAATTTCTTATTGCTTATGATTAATAACTGCCCCTCTGGTTCCCGATCAATATACACTTTCACACAAGCAGCTGAGATCCGACAGGGGTTTGTGTACAGACAACCTTCTGAACACCTTCTATACCCACCAAGCCAGCACATGACATGTGATTTCCTTTATGGACTATGCACTGGCGATGTCAAAAGTAGCAAGTAATAGTGTGACTTGGCTGTGTATATCATAATGTTTGTGCTCCAGCTCAGCACCTTTAAACTATTTGAAAGTTGTTTGTAAAATGATCTGCTAAAGTATAATTACAAATCCACTATGTGTTACTCCATAAACTAGTGGAGAAATTAAGAGGAATCTACAACACATTGCAAATATGTCCTGCTTATATTCCAATTGTATTTGCTAATAAAATTTACTAACTGAAGGCTGTAATATAGCCATGATTTGTGTATCTGTAGTGGTAGCTGTGCAAATTGCAAGATGTAGTTATAACTATAATTGGTTTACCCATAGATGTTACATGAACTATAATAAATAAACATAATTAGAGATGGGCGAATCGAATCTAACGAAGGTGGGGAATTTGCTTTAGAATATTCAGGGAAATTCGGTTCGGAAACGAAGTCGACTCTTGGGGTACTTGGGTGAACGAAGTGTGGCTTTTGAATGATAAAATGGTCTGCGAGCACAGGGCTACATGGCGGCAAAGCACTCTGGGAGGAAGAAGGGCATAGCCTGCATGACATGTGAGAGGTGAAGCAATCAGAGTACCGGCGGTTCTGTGAGTCACCGACTAGATAAGTCGGGGGCGTCGCCGGGAGTCACATCCTTTCACTGTGCTCATCAGGGAAGGGTGCTGCGCCGGGTGATTGTTTACTGAAGAATTGATTTTTATAATATAGCGATTTCTGTGGGTGTCTCGCTTGTCCTCAGAGACTGTTTCTTTAAGTTTATTTCTAATTTTTTGGGGTATTGGAACACTGGAAAATCCTCAGTGGGTGTCCACTGCAGCTGCTTATACATTCAATATCCAAGTGGGATCTAAGCCAGTTCCTGTTGTATTCATTTAAGAAACAGCGTTTCTTCAAATACAAATACCACTTCATTTTTGGTGCTCATATTCTATTGCGCATTTAATCCAGGGGTTAATGAAGCGTTGTTTTGAGGGGTGCTGACCAAGAAACCGTTCTTTTTCAACGCCATAATATATAAATTTTTCCTTGTAGCTCAATTCACAGCAAAGGTTAATTTACAATGTATTCTTTGTTGTGTGGGCATTGAAAACACGCAATTGTAAACACGCTACAAAGTTACTATTTGTGGGGCTCCACTTCCTTTGGCATTTCATCAGGGGTTAATTAAGCGTTGTTTTGTGGTGTGGCTGACCCCAATCTAAAATCCGCGCATCTTTTTCAATGCCAAAATATTATAAATTTTTCTGTAGCATAATTCAAAGCAAAGGTTAATTACAAACTGTATCTTTGTGTGTGGCGTTAGAAAACGCAATTATAACACGCTACCAAGCTACTAGTTTCGTGCGGCTCAATATTTTGGCGCAATTTACATCAGGGGTTAATTAGCATTGTTTTGGTGGTGTGCTACAACAAAATTTAACCGTCTTTTTCAAGCCAAAATATTAAAATTTTTCTGTAGCCTAATCACAAGCAGAGGTTAATTACAATGTACTCTTGTTTGTGGCGTGGACTGTAGAAAACACGCAATTTGTAACACGTACAAAGCTACTCCTTTGTGGGGCTCAAGTCTTTGGTGCAATTTACCTCCAGAGGTTAAATAAGCGTTGTTGTGCTGGTGTGCTGAACTTAAAGTAATGGGCACATCACAATTTACAGGTCTACTTTATGATGCAGCCACAGGGCCAGTTTCCACACAAGGTGGTATAGCATGCTTTACCTTGCAGTGGCACCATATCTTAGAAATCCCTGAAGTACTTAAAATGGTTCACTTTCTCCGTATCGTATCTCTCACTTCTATCAGACAGTCCCTGTTTTCCCTTTCATGACTCATGGTGAGGGACTAGTTTCTGTTCTCTCTCTCTGCATACTGCGCTTCACTTTTCTTTTTTTCTCACTGTGAGAAGGTTCTGGTAGAATGTGACAACCTGAGCATAGTCCATAGCCGGCTTGTGAAAAGTAACCTTTTGCTGGACAACTAGGAACTGCAACAAAGCAACTGTCATTAGGGAGTGATCCATCCCCTATACATGCCTTAAGTGGCTAAAGATCTAGAGAGTAATAGTCAAGGAGAGTCCTGTACAATCATAGGTTAAGCTATATCTGCATCTTGAGGTCACACCTTAAGTTTAGTTGGTATTTGTCTGGAGGTTGGGGCACGGGAAAACAATGGGGACTTAAACCTAGATGAGGTACTAGCAATTTCCTGCTGTATTGCCTTTCAGAACTGTGCATTGCCTTCTCGCCTAAGTGATTGCTTTGCTATCTGTAACTGTCAAAAAACGCTTTTTTTTTTTTTTAACTTTAGTATTTGTATTTATCTAGAAATTATACATTTTTGATCTCTTCCACCAAGCTTATTCTTTTTCTTATACTTCATTGTGTCCTCCTCCTACTTTCTGCTCTCTTTTTCTATTTTCATTTTCCGACTTTTAATTGTTGGGTCTGTGTAGGGAACTGTCCACTCGAGGGGTTGATGGGCCTAACTTGGGGGTGTATTTGTGACTTCTGCATTCTCCTTATGGGTGTAAGGTCATTGGATACTATTGCACACAAGTATACCAGTCACAGGGGACAGGAAGACCCAGGGAGAGAGAGGATACTCCACTACACCAAACCTGAAAGTAGGGAGAGATCTGTTTACGCAAGGTGAAACAGAAAATCTGCCAGCCCGGTAGATGTCACAAGTCCTCTGTTAGATCATAAGCCTGGTCGTTACAGGATTATATCGGGCCAGAAGCCCTCAGTGGTATGACATTCTGTACCTCCAGAGTCAAGCTGTTATGAAGCTTCTAACATGGAATGGTTCATATCTCAGCTCCGGAATGGGCACAGAGTGGATGGGCAAGTTACTATTGGGGTACCAACTAGGGTTGCTGCTTTGTTCCTAGTACTAGTTTCCCATTTATCTCCTAATCCATCAGTCCTACAATGAGGAAGTGGAAGTATGCGTATATGGTGTTTTATAATTTAAAATAGAAATTGGGGTGTGCTTATGATGTTGGTTTTGACTTAAAGGTGGGGCATAAATGGGTGACTAAGTTGTCTACAAAACTCGTATTGTTTCATGCTGGATGGGCCTAATACCTCACTGTGATGATGACCAGGACTCCAGAGAGTCTGCCCTTGGGTGTGATATTGAACAGCACCAGTGGTTCTTTGAAGGGCCAATAGATTCAGGTTTCTCAGTACATTTGTTGTGCAGCTTGGGAAGTCCTACATCCTTAATCACTGGTTCTGTGGATGTAACTGGGGAGTGAACTAATGTACGAAAATTCAAGAATGGTAAGTGAATTTTTTATGAACCTCACAGTCTGAATAATATAATTTTTAACAGATGTTCAAAAAAGAGAATATAGTGGATAGCAATACAGCGAGCGGTTACAACACCATCATGTCCACTGTATAGATTCTGTAACTCATTCTCACAAACACATTAGACTCTTTCTTCCCTTTTACCTTCAGGACTAGCTTTTAACCTAAAATAACCCCACTGCCCCCTCACCACCTCATCAAATATGTCTGCCTTCACTTTGTCTCTGTCCTCTTTTCTTGTAGAGTTGTAGACCCTTGCAGGCAAGGTACTCTTCACATTTACCAGTTTTTTTTTTAAGTCCTTTATTGATGCCAACTGTACTCTGTTTGCCATATGTATGTATAAAACCCCCTAAAAAGTATAGCACCCTGGGATTAATGGCCCTTTAAAATTAATAAATAAATAAAAATATATAATAGTAAATTAATAATGTGTTCCCTTATTTTAAAAAGCCCTAAAACAAACAGTTACTTTTGCTAATTAACTAAATATTTTGTTGCATATAATTAGAGATGGGCAAATCGATTCCAATAAATTGGAATTTGTTTAGAATTTCAGGGAAAATTCGATTTTCCCACAAAGGGCGTTGTTCATGGTGAATCGTCTTTTTTCCTAAAATGGTGTCACATGGTGTGACATGGGGTAGAGAACTATGGGAGGAAGAAAAAGAACACCCTCAATGACATGTGTAGACAAGAAGCCAATCAGCAGCTAGCGGGCTTCTGTGATGTCACAGCCCTATAAATACGGCAGCCATCTTAAATTCTACCCACTTGTCAGTTTTTTCCTGTCGACAAGCATCTTTCTGCTGCAGCACTTTCTCCTCTTGTTTGTGGGGAAATTTGAGTCAAATACAGGGTGTGTAATTTCTGCCCATACACGCCTGAATTCCATCTGGTTCATTCGGGAGGGTATTTTTTTATACCCAAAGGTCAATTTTCCCTCTTGTTTGTGGGGCAATTTGAGTCAAATACAGGGTGTGTTTTTATCAAAATACAGACATCTTCTTTAAAAACAGGTCTGTTGTATTGTAAATTTTTGATCCAACAGTATGAAGACAGAGAGGGGAGCAGGCCCTTCACATGCGAGTGGCAGTGGCACAAATATTCCTGGAGCAGGCACAGGTCACAACATAGTAAGGGAACGTCGCAGCAGGGGTGACTCGATGAGGCCAGAGCTACCGGTGTCATCTAGTGGCCGTGTGTTGAGCACCAAGCCAACAGTTCTTGATTGGTTGACTAAGTCCTCCACTTCCTACCAAATGACATCTGACAAACCCAGCCAAGAGTCTGTGGGTTCGTCAGACACAACCTTTAGTTGGCATGGCCCGGGAGCAGGTCAGAGGCCCTCACCTGTCCTCAACCCGCCTCTGTCCTGTTCGATTCCCTCAGCCAGAGAACTACTCTGTGGTCTGGGCTCTGTGCCACTATACAGCAAGGACAAACTCTTTGAGGAGAGTTAGGAGCTACTTGGTAGCAAAGAGGTGGGGCAGATATCCGCTGCTTCTTGCAGTAAGCGGTCAAGTAGTGATGTGAAGTGTGGCATGGGAGGTTATGATGCGAGTAATCAGGCTCTGCATACCGTGACCATTGAGAAGGACAGCAATGATGGGCAAACACTAATCGATGATGATGTAGCCGATCGCACTTGAGTTCTGGGTGAAGCAAGGGCTTCATCATCATCTTTGGGAGAAGATGGCGGCAGCTTGCGCGTCAGGCAGCGGCGCAGCCATTAAGTTGGTAGTGTAGACCATCCGCTTCGCAGGTTCAAGAAAGTAGCGGCACAGAGGCTCACAGAGGCAGTGGCGGTAGTAGTCAGTCAGTGTGGAGCGTTGGAGGTAAAATCACCTACTCGACGGTGTGGCAGTTTTTTGCAAGCATCTGGAGGAGCGTGGCCAGGGACCTAACGTTGGCACCATGGCCCTGCGTCAACACATGTAGCATCACCATCCAGTGGCCTGGTAGAAACGTGTCTCAGATGTGGCGGTCCATCCTGCCGTAGCAGCAGCACCCAGTGGCACGCCTCCCATTTCAGGCAGTCAAGGATCCACCACCTCTGCCAAAGGGAGCTGTTTCTTTTTCCCATCACCTACCGATCCAGATGCTCCTGCTCCTCGCCATTCATGGCGCCAGCAGTCGTTCACCGAGGCGATTGCCAAGATACAGCAGTATACGTCCAACCATCCTAAGATGCAGAAGCTGACCATGCTCCTGTCCAAGTTGGTGGTACTGCAGTCCTTCCCTTTCCAAGTGGTGGACTCTGCACCGTTCAGAGAACTAATGGCTTGTGCCGAGCTGAGGTGGAGAGTCCCAAGCAGTTATTTCTTTTCGAAAAAGGCAGTACCAGCCCTGCACAAATAAGTAGAACAGAAGGTGGGCCAGTCCTTGAGCCTATCGGTGTCTTCTATATTTACTGCAACAGCCGCTAAGGTCGAGAGTAAGAGCCTCATTTAGCCTCAACAGTTGTCGTGTCAACTGATTATCGCCGGTGCACCACATGTCTCAAACGCTGCACCTCTCTCCCTGCAATTCAAAAAGAATTCTTAAGAATGGTTGCCACGTACAATGGGCAGACACAGTTGGAGCGCTGCTATTACACTACTCTGTCTGTTACACAGGGATGGCACTAGACCATCCCTATCTTCAATGATAGCCGGCTGACCATTCACGGAGCTGCAGTGTTAGTGTACAGCTGTGATCTCTGCACGGACATTCCAGAACAAATATACAAAGTTAGATGTTGACTGCCCAGACATATAGTCAACAGGTGGTTGACTTCTAGTTAAAAAGGTTTCTGCACTCAAAGACACATCCATTAGGTAGTTCAATGAATATTCCTCTTGCCCTGTAGTGCTGGGTTCAAAGGCAATATCTGTATGTAGTTTGTATGTGCTCCTATAGTTTCTCTGGGTACTCTGGCTTACTCTAAAACAAATGATTAATGTGGAATCGAGATTGTGAGCAACTATGGGGACTAAGGCTGATGTGAATGATGACAATCTCTGTTTAGTGTTGAAAAATGTAACAGCACTTTATAAATTGTTAAGATAAAACATTTCTGTAAAAATAAAGGATAAAACCATTTTCTTCTTCTCTGCTTTTTCTTATATGAAGTCAATTTTTACAGTAAAAATAAGTATAAATGTTATTTCCAAATAGGCATTAAAGTTATATAGTTGTTTCTAAGTCTAATGTAGAGAACAGTTGCTGTAAGATATTTCTAAACAATTTAGATCAATGTTCTCATCTAAAGGTTAACTTTCATAGTGTACAGATATTCAGCCTAGTCGACAGTCGTTGGGGGAATAAGATTGAAAGGTGACAGTAACTTTTTTATGCCTATTTTTTGAAAAAATTTTAAACTGTTCTAAAAAAAAGATAGGAGTTATAGTGAAAGAATAAGAAAAATTGATAACTCCTAGATCACCAGGCCTGAAAAGGCCTTAATGACCAGCTACATTTTTCAGTTCTTGCTTCCCTGCATTATTTAATATGGGGGCTTGTTTTATGTGGGAGAATTTGTATGTTTCGGGGGTGTAATTTTAGTTTACATGTAAATTACTCTGTTATTTTTGTTAAAAAATTTTTGAACCCTAAACAAAAAAAACAATTTTTCTTTTTATTTTGTTTAAAAATTTTTATACCTTCACTTCTACACTAAATAACTGTTAGATAAGGAATTTGGTTGGTGGATACCTTTATGTTGGGTTTTGGGGGGGTTTTAGTTATGTGGATCAATAATTTTTTTTGCTACATATTTATTTTTATTATTTATTTTATTTTCTACCCTTCTTTATGTTTTTTTAAACTTTTTTAATCCTATTAAAGGATAACTATTTTTTAACACTTAGTAATGTAATATCATACTCCTGTATGCTAATACCCCTAAAGCTGTGTCAGTATGACATAGGTGCTCAGGGCAACACAGTGGGGGCCCATTTAAATAAAGGGGATTTAGGCCTTTTTTTGGG
Organism: Phyllomedusa bahiana; assembly: GCA_025379985.1. Taxonomy (NCBI): domain Eukaryota; kingdom Metazoa; phylum Chordata; class Amphibia; order Anura; family Hylidae; genus Phyllomedusa; species Phyllomedusa bahiana. Next base: position 31,614 of record JAODAL010024388.1, on the reverse strand, counting down.
CTATCCTGCCTACCAGCCCAATCCCTTCGGAGAGGATGCGATGGGCGACGTTCCCCACTTTCGGGCCCCACATAAAGGGGCGGTAATGGGGCGGGGTGGGGTTGGGCGGGGGGGCCCGCCGGGTCGAGGGGTAGGGGGGGGGAAAGGGGGGAGAAAGGGTGGGGAAAGGGAAGGGGGGGGGGGGGAAAAAAAAGAGGGGGGGGGGAAAGGGGAAAGAAAGAGGGGAAAAATTAGAAGATCGAACGAAAGGTTTTAGGGGAAAAAAAAACGAAGGGGAAAAAAAAAAAAAGAGAAAAACAAAAAAAAATAAAAAAAAAAATCCTTTCCCAAAAATCAGAACGGCTTTCACAGAAATTTGGGATTTGAAAATTCCGGGAAATAAGTAAACAAACGAAGGCCTTTTTGGTGGGCAAAACAGAATCGAATGGGGAAATAAAATTAAAACCCCTTTTGGGGAAACCCAATCAAAAAGGCCCAATTAAAATAATAAAAAAAAAAAAAGGGGCTGATTTGGTTAAAATTGCGGGGGCTTTTGGTTTTTCCCCGGCCAATCAAATAGGAGGCAGTGACCTTAAAAACCTATGGGAAGTATTGACCAATCAAATTAAAAGGGCGGAACAGTTCAAAAAAGTAAAAATGCAGAAAAGAGTGATTGGTTTTTAAAACTAGGGGGGGGTTGGCTATCCGGCCAATCAAAATGGGAGCGACAGTGCCCCCATTAAACCTATGGAGAAGTTTGCCCAATCAAATTCAAAGGGGGACTTTTCAAAATACAGTAAAAATCAAAAAAGAGCTGATTGGTTGAACTAGCGGGGGTTGGTACCCCGGCCAATCAGAAATGGAGCAAAAGTGCCCCCTTTAAAAACTTGGAAAAGTAGAAAATCAAATTCCCAAAGGGGAACATTAAAAATACAGAAAAAAAAGCAGAAAATAGCTGATTGGTGAATAGGGGGCTTGGCTATCCGGCAATCAGAATAGGACGCAGGACCATTAAAACCCTTTGGAGAATTTTGACAATCAAATTCAAAGGGGGACTTTTCAAAATACAGTAAAAATGCAAAAAAGAGTGATTGGTTAAAAACTAGCGGGGGCTTGGTACCCCGGCCAATAGAGCGCGAGCTACTTGCCCCATGTGTTATGCCAGATCGGGGGGCAATGAAATCTTGGTCTCAGCCCCCGTGCGGCATGGAGTTTTTTAAAAAAAATCTTTTTTATTAGGTGTAAATATTATTAAAAAGAGCTAAAACCCTTCTAAAAAATAAATCAAAAAAAACCATAAAATTCGTTTGTCGCCGGCCCGGGCTACTCAGGAATTGGGATATAGGAATTCCCGGGAAATACAGTAATTCAAATTTTTTTAGTTTTTTGGCGGGAAAAAACCCAGCAAATCGAATAGGACGACAGTGAAACCTTTAAAAAACTATGGAGAATTTTGCCCAATAAAATTAAAAGGCGGGACAGTTCAAAATAAGTAAAAATGCAAAAAGACTGATTGGTTTGCGCTAGGGGGCTTGGCTTCCGGCCAATCAGAGGGAGCCTTGTCCCATTTAGTAAATGGAGAAGGGGGCAATAAAATTCGGCTTCACGCCGTGCGGATGGAGTGGGGATTAAAAAAAATTTTTTGTTTTGGGTAAAAATATTACTGAAAAAAGGCTGAAACCTTCTAGAACTTAAATCAATCAAATCCCAAAAAACGCTTTGTCGCCGAGACCGGGACTCACGGAATTGGGATATAGGAATTGTGGGAAATACAGTAATTCAAATTCTTTAACTCTTCCCCTTGGTCGGCAGAACCCAAACCCAATCAGAAAAGGAGCGAAAAGTGAACCATTTTTAAGCTAGGGAGAAGTATGGACCCAATCAAATGAAAAGGCGGACGTTCAAAATACAGTAAAAAAAAGCAGAAAAGAGCTGATTGGTTGAGCCCAGGGGGAGATATGAATCCACCAAATATTGTGTGCCCCTTTTTTGAATGGAGAAAAAGGGGCCGATAGGTTTAAAGGTTCACTGTCGCTCCTATTCTGATTGGCTGGTTTTTGCCGACCAATGGAAAAAGCTTAAAGAATTTTAATTTTGTATTCCCGGCAATTTTATATCCCAATTCCTTATGTCGCCAGTCTGGCGACAGAGCATTTTTAGGGATTTGATTTATTTATGTTTATTGAAGGTTTTTAGTCTTTTCCCGATATATTTTAAACCCAATAAAAAATTTTTTTAATCACACTCCATCCCCACGGAGCGGAGCCGAGATTTCTTGGGCCCCATCTCTCCATTGATACAAGGGACAAGTAGGGGGTCGCGCTCTGATTGGCCGAGAAGCCAAGCCCCCCTTAGCCCAACAATAGCTCTTTTCTGTTTTTTCTGTATTATGAAAAATTTCCCCCCCCTTTTTAAATTTTATTGGTCAAAATTTTCCATAGGATTTAATGGTTCCTGTCCTCCTATTTTTGATTGGCTGGGTTTTTGCCCACCAAAGAAAAGCTTAAAGAATTGACTTTCTGTATTTCCCGGAAATTTCTATTCCCCAAATTTCCCGATGAGCCCGGTCTGGCGAAAAAACGCGTTTTTAGGGGTTTGATTGATTTAGTTTATAGAAAGGTTTTTGCCTTTTTCGTAAAATTTTTCACCTTTTAAAATGATTTTTTTTTAATCATACTCCTTTCCGCACGGGCTGAAGCCAGATTTTTATTGCCCGATTGGCCATAGATACAATGGAAAAGTAGCTCGCGCTTGATTGGCCGGATAGCCAAACCCCCCTGTCAACTGATGAACTGTGCCGCTTTGATTTTGATTGGTCAATACTTCTCCAAAGTTTTATGGTTTTACGTCGCTCCTATTTTGTTTTGGTTTGGGGTTTTGCCGATCAATGAGAAGATTTCAGAAATTTGAATTTTGTTTTCCCGGGAATTTTCAATATCCAAATTGATGCAGCGCCGTTCTTGTTTTTTGGAAAAAAAGATTTTATTTATGATTTTTTTAAGTAGGGTTTTGGGGCTTTTTCAGAGAATGTTTACACGTACAAAAGCGATTGTTTTTATACTCCATGCGACGGAAATCTTTTAAAGATTTCTCGCTGTTTTCCGCCTGTCCGAATCGGAATCAGTGAGGCGCAGTCCCCACCCCTGGCAGGCGCGTGGGAACTTTTCCCCGCATGTATGAGCGCACCTCCTCGGACAGCGAATATTAGGCACAGTCCCGCACTGCGCCTAAGTCCCCGCACTGCGCCCCACACACTGGCGAGGCGCGGCGGACTTTACACCGCATGTATGAGTGCACTACGTTGGGCGGCAAATCTTAGGCGCAGTCCCACACTGCGCCTAAGTCCCGCACTGCGCCTCACACACTGGATGGCGCGGCAGACTTTACACCGCATGTATGAGCGCACCTCAGCACCGACATACATGAGGCGCAAATTTCGCCGGAAAACTGGCGGAAACATGCGCTCCGACGTGGCGAGATTCATACATGTCGCCCAGTCTGTCTAACAGAAGGCTTGTTATACAGACAGCCCAGGGGCTACTCTAGGTCCCAAGGGCTGACTGCACAGACTTTCCATAGGTTCCATTGGGCACTGGGAGTCCCTTTAACCCAATGGAGAACGGGAATCCTGTTTGATCATGCCACAGTCACAGACCGCGGCAATCAAGTAGTTAAACAGCAGGGATCGAAGGCTTCCTCTGGTCCTTGCTGTTCACAGTGACTGCTCTAGAAACATAGCTGTTAATTACAGCAAACCTGCTCTGAAAGCGGCAATGTCTTTTGCCATTTCTGCCAACAGAAAACACGATCTTCCCAACGTCAAATGACAGTGGGTGGTCGTTAAGGGGTTTATAGTAATGTCAGCAAAGTTCAGTTTGATGATGTTTTCTTATCTGTTCTTAGATCATAACAAAAGCAATGAAAAAGTAAAAAGAAGTAAAGTAAACTTTTTGTATTAAGTTTATCTTTGCTACATCTGTGTGTGTCGCTATTCCAATGTTTAATGAGAAAGTAGATTAAAAGGCACATAATGCAGGTTCAAATAAAACAGTCAATTAATCAATCAAACTATAACATAACACCCTTTATATGGGTGTTCTCACCATGCTGTTTCACAGAGCCGGCTCTTCACCGTCAGCTTCAGAATAACACTTCCTTTTCAGGCTGTGGGCAGTTCTACAGCAGTGATTTACCATAACAACTATGCTATTGCTAGTCAAGCCAGTTAGAATAACATTGCTAATAAAAGGGTTTAAACAGTAAGCTAGAGAGCTTTAACCCCTTAAGTCGAACGCCTGAAAAGTAATTAATGACCAGCACATTTTTTTAGTTTTTGCTTCCTTGCATTTCAACAGTAGTAACTTTTTTTTTTTCAATGACGCAGTTGAATGAGACCTTGTTTTATTCAGGAGAAGTTGTACTTTTGGGGGGAATAGTTTAAATTCACTTAATAATAAATAAATTATTGCAGAATTACAATTTTGTTGGTTTTTTTATTTGTTTTTACACCATTCACATTTCCCACTTAATAACTTATGTTAATTCTACAGGTTATTATGGCTGTGTGGATACATAATATGTGTAGGTTTTTGTGTGTGTGTAATGTATGCACTATTATTTTCTAAATTTTATTTTATTATTTATTTTGTTTATTTATTTTGTTTATTTTTTCTACACTTTTTATGTTTTTTACTTTTTTTTAAATCCCATGAAGGGATAACATTTTTTATTTTTACACTTAGTAATGTATTAGCATATTCATATATGTCAGTTTGACACAGCCAGCAATCAGGGAAGCACACAGTGTGTCTTGATCGCTTGCTTCCCTGGGGCCTCTCTAAGTCCCCTGGGCTGACTGTCGAGACGTTCCCCGGACTCTGTCGGGTCACCGGGAGTCCCGATCACCCGAAAGAGCAGGTGAAAACTTTTGATTATGTCGCAGTCACTTACCACGGCAATCAAATGGTTAAGTGCCAGGGAGATGAGGTTAAAGGGTTAAAATTTGTCAGTGAGAAAGATAAACAAGTTCCAGTGCTACCAATAACTCACAACAGGAACTTTTGTTACCATTGTGACCAACCTGGCCAGGGCAGCTGGGGCAGCTAGAGCATTGAGAGCAGAAAGAGATGGTTGGTAACCTAAGGAAGCTTGTGTAATAAAGCAAGAGATAAAAACTGCTCTAGCTCTGAAAGAAGCAACATAAGAACAGCAATATGTTTGGTAATATTCTCAATTTATCATTGGCTACATGTTTAAAACTAATCATTGTGGTGACAATACCCATTTAATTAATCATGTAACTGTATGTTCTTGCTTGCAAAGTTTTCACTGCAACTAGAGATTGGGTTCTTCCTGTATCTATTAATATTTGTGAGTCTTTTGAAAGTGATCCAAGGTAACTACATGGGCATCCTCTATGGCATGTATGCTTTCAAAATTGTAGGGTATGGAGACACATAAATTTTATGCTGGTAAATTATGGAGGCAGCAGGAAAGAACATGGCAATTTGATGCAGCTTTTGATGAGTAATCCTAACATAGATTTGAAAAAACAACAGCTACCACTACAAGTTGCGAAGGAGCATTCTGCATACTATTTCTTTATTAATGGGGTTCTCCAGTTAATTAATAGCCAGTACCTGCCGTCTATGGAGCAGACTGAGCATGAACCTACTCCATAGCTCCTTATGGGCAGAATTGACTCTAATTATGTTGAAAATTTTAACATATTATTGTGGTTAAAATTTTGTGTTTTGTTATACAGAGCTTCATGGAGCTGACATTTAAAAACGTACTGTATACTGTAATTTATGCATTTAAATAGGTTCTCTGGTTAATATAAAAATTAAATAATCAGCAACATGAAAAAACAAATAAACTTTGCTCTGATTCAGTCTTCTGCTTCACAGAGAGCCCAAGTTACAACTATCGATAGGAGTATATGGAGAGAGGAGAGGCAGAAAGTGAAAGAGACTTTCATGCACAAGAAGTAGGGAGGACATTAGAGGGCAATAAGGAACAGTGTAGCTGTGAGTTCAGCACAGTGGTTAGATAAGACACTAACTATACAGTTAGCACCATCTTCGTGTGTTTCTCACCCCCTTTTCTCTCAATAACCTGAGCTCTCAGTGAAGCTGGTTCCTGTCTTCTCTGCTAAATGGATTCTCTTAGTCATTTATGAGTAAGTGAGCAGAGAAGAACGGAAGAGATGAAGGAAGCTTTTTTTCTCTAATCAAATATATTACAAAGTTCCTTATTTTTGCTTGCAGTGTTCATTTATGGAAAGTTGTGTTGTAATTGTAGATACACTTTAACAAATAAGTTAAAGTAGTTAAGTTAAAATTTTACAAAACTTGTCAGTTTCAATGAGAATTCATATTTTTTTTATGTAGCCTACTATAAAACAATTTTATTTTCATTGTATTCATGCTGAAGTTAAGTTAAGTTAAGTAACTGCTGCAACATTCTGAGAAGGAGTTATCGGTTTTTATCCATCGGCAAAGGGGTGTATGGAGCAAAATAGGTTAAGAACCTCTGATCATCTCTCTAGCTAAGAAATATACTATTTTTCCTATGACCTTATATTTGTCGATTTGATAATACATAATCATTCTCATACATATTTCTGACTAATATAACATGTTTGTATTGTATTTATTTCAAAATGGTCTACATACAGTTGAAACCAGAAGTTTATATATACTATATAAACAGACACATATACATGTTTTTATCACTATCTGACATGAAATCAGAATAAATCTTACCCGGTTTAGGTCAATTAGGATTACAAAAATTATTTCTATTTGCCAAATGACAGAATCATGAGAGAGAGAGAATTTTTAAGCCATTTGTATTACTTTCTGCAAAGTCAAAAGTTTACATACATTTCATTAGTATTTGGTAGCATTGCCCTTAAACTGTATGACTTGGGTCAAAAGTTTTGGATATCATTCTACAAGCTTCTCATAATAGTTGAAAGGAATTTAGGCCCATTCCTTCTGACAGAACTGGTGTAACTGAGCCATGTTTGTAGAACACCTTACTCGCACCTGCCTTTTCAGCTTTGCCCATAAATTTCCAATAGGATTGATATCAGGGCTTTGTGATGGCCACTCCAAAACATTGACTTGCTTATCCTTAAGCTTTGTAACCAGTTTGACAGTCTATTTTGGGTCATTGTCCATTTGGAAGACCAATTTCCACCCAAGCTTTAACTTCCTGGCTGATGTCTTGAGATGTTGCTTCAGTACTGCCACATAGTCTTCTTTCCTCATGATGCCATCTATTTTGTGAAGTGCACAAGTCCTTTATGCAGCAAAACAAACCCACAACAAGATGCCACTGCCCCCGTGTTTCACAGTTGGGATGGTGTTCTTACGCATCCAAGCTTCTCCCTTTTTCCTCCAAATGTAACAATGGTCATTATGGCCAAACAGCTCAATTTTAGTATCGTCAGACCACAGCACTTGTCTCCAAAAATGTAGGTCTTTGTTGCTGTGTGCATTTCCAATCATTACTCTGGCTATGTTTCTTTTGGAGTAATGGCTCCGTCCTGGCAGAGTGACCTGTCAGTCCATGTTTATACAGTATTGACTTGATTGTGGATAATGACACAATCTTACCAGCTTCCGCCAGCATCTTCACAAGGTCTTTTGTTCTTGGGTTCATATGCACATGTCGGACCATAGCACATTCATCTCTGAGCAGGGCCGCCATCAGAAATTTCAGGGCCCCATACAGCTGAAGTTTCCAGGACAGGGGTGATGGAGGGAGGGCTGAGGGTTCTGGACAGGGGGGAAAGGTTTGGATAGGGGGCGGGGGTCCTGGGCAGGGGGAGGGAAAGGGAGGGCTGAGGGGCCGGGACAAGGGGCTTGTATGGAGGGCAAAAGGGGTCCTGGACAGGGGGGCCCGGGGAATGGGGGCACTTTTTTGGGGACCCTGGTGGGGGGCCCGGGTTTTTGGGGCCCAAATGAAAGGGAGCCCTGGGTGGGGGCACTATATGGGGGCCCTGGTTTTGGTCAATAAATGGGGCCCTTTTGGTCACTATAGGGGGGGCCCTGGAGGGGGGGCCTGTTTTGGGGGCCCTTGGGAGGTTTTATATACAAAGAGGGGCCGCACTGTTTTGGAGGGAGGAGGGGCCCGGGCCCCCCATTCACAAGCAAAACAGTTCCCTTACATTTATAGTTTAAAATTACGCCCAAAGTGAAAAGCGGGGCTGTCCCCCCCCCCTCCCCTTTTATGCCAGCTTTCCTCTGCGGGTGGGGGAGGGAACATCACTATTAAACCCCGTAAAGGCCCCGCCCCCATGGGGGGGCCTAAATGTGTGATCTGCCCCATCCTGGCTGAGAAGAGAGGGGAGGACGGGCCCTGCAGTCACGGGAGCTGTAAGGGGAAAATAAAAGTGAAAAAACCTGTGCTGCCTTTTGACTCGGGGGCGGGGCCTCCCCCTCTCCTCCACAGTGCGGCCCCCTCTGCATGAAAATTTTGGGGGGCACCTGCAAGCCGCAGGAAAATTTTCCCTGTTTTTTCTTTGTAAAACCGGGGGGGGCCCTCACAGGGGGCGGGGGGCCCTTCCCTGCTTTACATTTCCCCTCCGGGCCCCATAGACCTCCCCCCTGTACTTGAGACCAAAAACTCGTTCCTTTCCTGTTTGGTATTTTGGCTGGACAGTCCCATTTTAATTTCTACTTATTTATAATTTTGGACGGATAAAAAGGAAACCTTAAAGTATTTTAAAAAATTGCCCCCAAAAAGATGACCCCAATTTGTGCAAGTCCCCAATTCTTTTCCCTGATTAGTGTTGAGCTTTTTCGTTGGTTTATCGAAAAATTCAAACGATATTCGATAGGGGGGCCCCACCATGGGAAAAGGGTTTTTGGATAGTCGATCATTTTCCGATGACCATTAAAAGTCTATGGGGAGAGCAAAAACCCCTTTCTTTCTTACCCCCAAACGGGGCTGGAGAAGGGGGAAATTTAAACCCACCCAAACAACATAAAATGGAACCTGCTAAAATTTTAGGCACAACACTTACTATAAAAGCCACAGAAAAAAAGTCACCACCCTTTTCCCCTTTCCCGCTTGTACCACAGCATGACCCAAAAACCCTGCTTTAAACCCAAAAAATTAAAAAAAGTGCCAAAGGGCAGTTAAAAAAATTAAACCCATTTTTTTAAAACTTAAAACGGGGAAATTGAATATCCCGGGTCCGGGAAAAGCAGCATGAGCCCCAAACCTCCCATGACCCCCACTTTTAAAAAAATTTCCCGGGAAAAAGGGAGTTTTTTAAATTTTCCAAACCCCCCCATTTTTTTTTTTTTTCCAACCTGAACATTGTTTTATACCGGGTTCCTGGGCCACAGCATGACCCCCAAACCGGCATGCCCCCCACTTTTAAAAAAAAGTCCCGGAAAGAGGGGGCCCCTTTAAACCCCACCATTTTATTTTAAATGGACATTGACTATACCTGTCCGGGGCCCACAGCATGTCCCCCAAAACCCTGCAAAACCCCCCAAATTTTAAAAAAAGTGCCGGAAAAAGGAGTCTTTAAAACCCCATTTTAGTTAAATGGAAATTGCCCATCCCCTGTCCGGGGCCCAAACACCCATAAAGCCCCAAACCTGCTTTGCCCCCCACTTTTAAAAAGTCCCGGGAAAAAGGGAGTCTTTCAACCACCTTTTTTAGTTTAAATGGCCCATTGACTATCCCTGCCCCGGGGCCAAACAGCATGACCCCCCAAAACCCTGCATGCCCCCCACTTTTAAAAAAGTCCCCGGGAAAAAAAAGGAGTCTTCAACCCCCCCATTTTTTTTTTCACGGGACTTTGGGACTATCCCTGTCCGGGGCCACACTTAGCCCAAACCTGAAAAACCCCCCAGTTTTTAAAAAGGGGCCGGGAAAAAGGAGTCTTTCAACCACCTTTTTTATTTTCATTTGGACTTTGACTATACCTTTTGGGGCCACAGCATGAGCCCCAAAAACCTGCTAACCCCCAGATTTAAAAACCCCCGGAAAAAGGTTCTTTCAACCACCATTTTAGTTTCACTGGACATTGACTATACCTTTTCCGGGGGCCACAGCATGACCCGGGGGCCGGATTTTACAGGGGGTGCGGTGAGAGCCCAGGCTGGCGTCCGTCATCTATTAACAGCGGGTTTAAAAATTCCCCCTGATGACCACCCAAACGAAAACGGGCCCGTGCTGAACCCGAGTGGGGGAAGGGGGAAGTGTAGGAACCCCCAACCTTCCTCAGTGCACAGTCAATACCTGGGAAACGCTTGCCCCTCCGTAAAGTGTGGACCAATTGAGCTTCACTTGGAAATACGGTGGTTAACCTCCTTTTTACCCCCCACCCGGGTTTCCCCTTTTTTTGGGCATTCTTTTTCTCATTTTACTAAAAACGTGCTGGAGGAAAATGGTCCCTGTACTTTGTTCTTGTCCTTTGCCCCATACCCATGCCCTTTCTGAATAAACCCTAAAACGGGGTCAAGTTTTCCGGGTACCCCCCCTTGTCCCAATTAGGGGAAATTTTTTTTTTAAAAACAGAAATTTTGTACATGCAGTTTTTTTAGAAATTTTAAATTTTCTAGGACACTTTTTTAAAAATTTCGGAGGGAATCCCCCCAGTCTTTTTTTTCTCTTTTTTTAAATTGTATAAAATGGGTTTCTTAAAAAAGGGGGATTGATAGCTATTTTAAAAAGTTCTTGCAAAAAAAAATTCTTTTTGGGCAATATGTGCCCAAATTAAACCCAGTGCCCCTCCCTACCCCTGTTTTGAAAAGCACCGTCACACTTAGCCACTTTTTACCTTTGTGAAAAAACAAATGTCGGGTTTAAAACAACTTTTTTTAAAAATTGGCCTGTAGTATTTGCTGCATTTCAAAGCAGCAGGGCCCCAAAAAAAATTAAAAAAAAATGACTTCTCAGCCCTTTTAAAAAATTGTGAAGGAAAATGCCACTTGGGAACCCACTTTTTCTTTTCCAAAGGGACCAGGGATTTTTGAGGGTACTCACAGCAAACATCCCCCAAAAAAATTTAATAAATATGACTTCTCACCCACTTTTTTAAAAATTGTGGGCAACATGCCCCCAAAACCATTAAACAATGTGAAAAATTTAAAGATAAAATAGTAAATGGAATATGGTTTTGTCATAAAACCTTTTGGTGCCCTTTTAAAGTCTCCTCACAAAAAACCAGCAAAATGAACTTTGGAATTAAAGAAAAAAAAATTGCAGAAGGGAAATGTCTTTTTTAAAAATAATTTTTTTCAAGAGGACCTTTTCCCTGTTTGGAGGGAATGGGGAAGAAACCCAGAAACTAATGGGTGACCTGGGCTTTTGGGGGCCCACAACATCATCAAAAATCCTTGCCTGATTCTTTCTTGATGAAAGTAAATCGATCCAAAATTATCTGTGGAAAGCCGGATGTGTTTGTCTGTAATGATTTCCCTCCGGCTGTCTGAAGGTCCCCCTCAGATTTTGACGGGGGCTGCTGGGAAAGGAACAACACCTCAATGGCGTGCAAAGCCAGCCGGGCCTTTGGGTCCTTTTTAAAACCCCAAAAATTATTGGGTCCGGAACACATACAAAAACATGGGTGTTGAGATGCAGATAGTCGTCCCACCATAAATCTTAAGCGGGTTTCTCTGTTTTTTTGTATGGTGGGGGCCCTTTGCATTGCATGCTTTTGGTGGGGTGGGAAAATTTAAAAAAATTTCCCAGAGGTACCCATTGGGTTTTGCCACCTTCCCTTGCTGCTGCCACAAAGGGCCCAACTTGGAAACCTTTTACTGCTGTCCCCGTCGCTGGCGTTTTTCCCACCGTAAAATTTTGAAGAACTTTTGAAGCAGACGAAACAGATGTTTTAAATTGATAAAATCAGCAAGGTCTCCATTTCCCCCTTTTTATTTCTCTATTTGGGGGGGTTTTGGAAAGGGAAAGTGCTGAGTTTTTTTTTTAAAACCGGGGTTTCCGGAGGGTGGCCACCCAGTAACTGTTGTTCTTTTTGAGGGGGGGGCCTTTTAATGCGAGGATCATTTTGGGGAGGAAATGGAGCACCCAAAGCACTCATTGAGAGATGGACCCTTTGGGAGTTCCCAAGCCTCGGGGTTGAGGAGCACTAGAAAACCCTTTTCTTCCCAAACTCCCTTTAAATTCACCCAACCTTTTTCCCAAGGCAGGGACGTCGGTGTCTAGGAAAAAACCTCCTCCTCCTCCTCCCCCCGTTTCCTCCGGCACACTTAAACACCCCTTTACTTCCTCAATGATGCCCCCTTTGAGGCTGGGGTCCCCCGCCTTCCCAATTTAGCTTGGGACCCTTAAACCACTGCCTAATAAAAGACCAAAAAAAATTGAAAAACTGGGGGCCCTTTTGGGGATTTTGAGGGGAAAAAAGGGCTCCGTGTCGGCATCTGTGCCCGGGTCTCCTCCCCTCCGTCGGCTGGGGGGCCCGGGATGTTCAGAGTGCCCAAAACGACCCGTTCCAAAAACAAAGATCACCAAAAAGTCATGCTGACAAGGGCATGCCCCCAAATGACCTTTTTTGGGTGGCTTTTTTTAAAAAGGCCCAAGGGATGGTGAAAGAGCTCTTTCACCGGCCTCCACCTGGGTGGCTCAACCCCCCGAGGTCCCGCACCGTGCTTGTGGGGGCCAGGGTGTAAATTCTACGCGTAAGGCATGCGCTGCTCCCACAATCGCTGGGCTTTGGGGAAGGGGGGGAATTCCAGCGTGTTGCCAAAACCAACAATGAGACGGTTGACGGGGAGGCCAAGCTGACGCTGAAACCCAAAGACCAGGGGGGGACGAAGCAGGGTGCAAACAGGGGAAGTGCAAAACTCAGACCGAGCCTTCTTTAGCAGGGCCCGTCCGACCCCCGGGTTTGCTTTTAGAAATTTCTGGACGACAAGGTTAAGACATTGCCCGGCAAGGGATGTGATCCAGCCTACCCATCCCAAGGGCGGCCAGCAAATTTTGGCCCCCTTTTTTCGATACCCACCTTGCCTGGCAAAACCCGGTTTTGTCCCCCAGCCAGCGAACTTTGGGTCTGTTGCGGAGAGGGCCCTCCAAACTCCTGACCTGTGTGTGGGCGGTCCCCCAAGGCAATTTTAAAATTTTAAAACGGCCCGGGGGTCTTGGGGGACATGATCCCCCAAGGGCCTTGGGGGAAAGAGCCCTGCACCCTTTCCCCCCGGTTTTGAAAGCGTGCGCCGAGCCTGAGAAACCACTGTCACCCCCCAAAACATCCACCCAGCCCACCCAGTGAGCTGGGCACAGAGATATACGGCCTTGGCCGTGCTTATATCCAATGTGTCCCGGGGGTGAGGTGGAAATTTTTTTGGCACAAAGCAGACAACGCGATTTAAAAATTTTTGGGTTAAAACGTGGCTGGCCAAGGGGGGGACGGGTTTTTTGGCAAAAAAAAAATGCCTGTGGGATCTGGGAATTGGGGGGGGGAGGGAGGGGGGCCCTGACGTGGCGGAAACCCCTCTGTTTTCCCCCCAGAAAGGAAAGGCAACAATTTTCCAAGGCCAAAAGGCCCCGGCAATGCCCCATTTAGGCTTTTGGGGTTGGGTTTGGGTTTTGGGGTTTAAAATGTTTCTTTGCTCCCAAACCTGGGAAAAACAGAAGGTGGGTTTTAATGGGCCCCTGCGGGGTTTAAGGGCGTTTAAACTGGCGGAAGGGAAGGGGGGGGATGGGGTTTTTGGGGGCTGGTGTTTCCGGGGGACGGTGGAGGCGAAGCGGGGGCTGATCCCCCGATCCCTGACTTTGAGAGAATGGGGAGCTGAGGAAAGCTTGGTGGGCGGAGGGGGGAGGCGGGACAGAGGGTGTGACAGGGGGGTTGGAGGCCCGGCGTCGGGCCCGACCTTTTTTGGCCAAGTGTTTTTCCCCCCATTTAACTCATGCATTTCGTGCATGAAAATAGACATGTTTTTTGGTGGTTAACCACTTAAGGTTTTTGCCTCTACTTATGGGGTTTACGGCAAAGGCCCGGGATATGACATCCTGGGTGAACAGAGGCTTGCCCAAAAAGGCCCCCGGGTTGAGGGTCCCCGGACCTTTTTTGACGGCGATTTAAACGGGGGAGCGGGGTTTGCGCTGACCCTGGCTGCGGAATCATATCAGCGGACTTCTGCGACCGCCCCCCTTCCCCTTTTTTTTTGGGGGGACCCCCTATTGACACTACCCCCCTCGCTTTCCCCCTCGTCCCCTGATGAAGGGGGCTTTGCCCAAAAAAAATTCTGCAAAAAGACCAGGGTGGATCCGCAATGTCCCTCATCATCAGCATCATCAAAACGGTGACTTCGTCGTCTTGACTTTCTGCATCCCAAAGGGTGCGGGGTACAAAAAGGGGGACTGCAAAGGGGTTGCCGACCCCGGGGTTTTTGCCGATTGGGCCGGCTTCCCTTTACCTCCTCTGATGGCTAAATAACTGGGCTCAAGAGACTAAAACTCCTCTTGATCTTTTAAAATGCCTTCTGACCGCAACCCCCCATTTTTTCACAAAGAGGGTTTTTAGAAATGGAATTTTCCCATTTGGGGGTAACCCAGTTGGGCATTTGGGTGCTTCATGTTGGTCGGATGGGATTTGCTTTTTGAAAGGGCATTTGTTTGGGCCCTGACTGGGGGGGGGGAACCCAGGAAAGGGAAAACTGCTGGGTGCAGGTTTTCATTAACCACTGAAGGACAATTTGGGGACGCCGTTTGTTACTGGGGGATTCACAGGGCCCTGGGCCCCGTGACAGGCCTGACGGGCCGCAACTGACGATCCCCTGGGATGAAATGTTTTCGCCGCAAAGGAAGGAGACCTTCTCTCGTACCTCTACCTCCAAAGTTTATACCCCCTCTTTTCTGCTTTTCCACCTTTCCCATTTCGCTCCCTGTTTCCCAAAAAATAAAAATTTTTAGAAGGGGTTTTGGGAAAAGTTTTGGGGAAATCTTTATTAAAAGACGGGGAAAACACAGCTATTCTCAAAAACCCTCTAATCCAAACAAATTGCTGGTTTTAAATTTTTAAATGCAAGGGGTTTTATCCAAAAAATCTGGACTGGGCAAAAGTTTAAAAAAAACGTTTTCTGTTATGTTTTTGAAAAATACATGGTATTTTTTTTCACCCTTTTAAATTTCCCCCGTTGGGGACTATAGAATTGCTGTTTTTAAAATTTTTCTGGAAGCTGCGTCCCAAAGAACAAAACCCGGGTGCGAAAAGTCCCAAAAAAAAAAGTATTTTGTTTTTTTTCGTATAATACCCCGGTTTTTTTTTGCACCTTTCAATTCACCTGTGGTGACTATAGAATTGCTGTTTTAAGATTTACGTTTGGGTGCTGCGTCAATGAACAAAAACTGGGGGCGCAAAAATCAAAAAACAAATATTTTTATTTTTTTCGTATAAACTGGTTTTTTTTTGCACCCTTTCCCAAATTTACCTTTGGTGGGCTTAGAATTGCTGTTTTAAAAAATTTAGTGGAATTTCTGCGTCAATGAACAAAGCTGGGTTTCGCAAAAATAAAAAAACATGTATTTTTATGTTTTGTATAATACACGGTATTTTTTGCACCCCTTTTAATTCCCGTGGTTTATTAAAGAATTGCTGTTTTAAATTTACGTTTGGGTGCTGCGTCAATGAAAAAAGATGGGGCGCAAAATCAAAAAACCCCGTAAACGTTATGTTTTGTTTTAATACACATATTTTTTGCAACCCTTTTAATTTTTCCCCGGGGTGACTATTTGAAAAGCTGTTTTAAGATTTTCGTGGATGCTGCGTCAAAGAACAAAACTGGGTGCCAAAAATCAAAAACAAAGTACCCGTTATCTTTTCGTATAATACACGGGATTTTTTTTCACCCGTCAATTTCACCTGTGGTGACTATAGAATTGGGTTTTTTTAAGATTTTGTGGATGCCGCGTCAATGAACAAAGCTGGGGGCGCAAAAGTCAAAAAACAAGTATCTGTTATTTTTCTATGATACACGGTTTTTTTGGCAACAAACAAAATGTGGGTGACTTTCAAGAAATTTCTGGTTGGGAATTTTAACTGCAAGGTGGGTATATCAACACAGGTTTGGGGAAAGGGTTTAAAAATTTAAAAAAGAAAAACCTATCTGAAATTTTATACTGATAATAAAAGTGGATTTTTAAACCCAACAAAGAAAACCGCAGTTAAATAGAAATGAAAGTGTATAATTTAAAGTTCAGGTGCCCCAAAATCCAGGAAATAATTTTAATAGGGAAACTGTTAATAAAAAAGTTTTTGCGTGCAATGCTACACTAATTTTTGGTGAACTTTATCCAGTGTTCTTTATAGATAGAGCTTTTGGGGGGCTTTGGTTTCGCCCGCGGGGCCCCCCCCCCCTCCCCTCCCCCCGTGACTTTACAGCGGGAGAATTTCTGCTTTTTTAAAAATTTTTTGTAACCCAAATAAAATATTTAAATCTCTAAACCCAACTAAATTTTGGGAAGGGTCACAGCTAATTGTAGAGGTTTCTCTGTGCAGAAAAAAGAAAAAATTTCGCTGAGCTGTTTGGCCACAGGCAGAGCTTCCCCGTTTCCCATTTATGAGACGCTGAGAGACACTAAGGGCTGAACAGGGAAAGGGGTGTTTTTATGTTAAAACGGGGGGTCAAGTATTTTTCCAGCCCAAACGGGAACCATACACATCCCAGTCATGACGTCGCACAAAACATTCACCCTGCTCTATTCTGTAATCTGGGTTTTTCTGGCCACCAAAAAGACAGGGAAGCCGAAAAAAGGCGCATCTTAATTGAGTGTACAGAGTTTAAAAATTAATTATCGCCCTGGGTCTGAAAATTTCGATCACCATTTAAAAAAACCCTTTCCCATTTCAACTTTTTCGATAAAAATCGCTCAAAACTATTCCTGATATCTTGGCCTTATTTAAATTTAGGGCTTTTCCCCCCGATCTTACAAAAAAGAAGCAAAGGGGGGTTTCTGGTGCGAAATAAAAAAACATCCACAGGGGGTTTTTCACTTTAAATTTAAATCAAAAAGTTGCCAAAAAACCTAGCAAAAAAAACGTTCCAAAAACATTATTTTCATCATTTGGGATGCCCAAATTTTTTTAAAGTCCTAGGGAACCTAGTGTATGGAAATTTGATATTTTCAGAAAGTAATAAAAATGCCCTTTAAAAAATTTCTCTCTCATTATTCTGGGATTTGGCAAATAGAAAAAAATTTTGGGAAACCTAATTGACCTTTAAAAAAGGTAAAACTTATTCTGATTTCATGTCAAATAGTGAGAAAAACATGCATATGTGTATGTGTATAGTGTATGTAACCTTCTGGTTTCAACTGTATATGAAAAAATAAAATACATGTATATAAGGGGCTTAAATGGAAACCCAAAATAAGGGTACATCCTAAATGGGAAAAATGCATGTTTTTGAAGAATATTTCTTCCCTTTCTTAAATTTTTATATCAATAAATGATGTTCCATTCCATTATGTGTTTACCTATGCTCGAACACGACTTGCATTGTTCACATTCAGTGCATATAATCTATATAAAAAGAAGATTCTTGGAATATCTTGCAAGCACAGAATGCATTTTCTACTTTATAGTATACAGCTGATTTCCTGGGAAATAAAGAAAGACATAGACAGTGCAGTACATAAGGTAGGAGTGTTAATTTGGCAGAAGGCAAAAGCTGAAGTAGTACAATGTTGGCAATTCATGCCTGTGGCAGAAGGCCAATTCTGTGTAGTACATTCTAATTAGAATAAATGTACCACCATCTAATTAGCTCCACGTGTATTGACAGTTAGCAAATCAAACCTGTGACAAAATTGTAATGTAAGATGTTCAAATGAACCTTCAGAAATGGGATGACTACTGTGCAATGTTGTACTATGAATATTACAGTCAAGAAGTACTATAGCTAGTGTACCTTTCTGAGAACAAGATGATTTTCTGGGGAAACTAGTGACCTAATATAATAGCACTCCAATATAAAAGAATCATTAGCTTAGTTGCATGTTGAGTCTAGACCAAGGATGTAAAACTCATTTTCTCTGAGGGCTACATCAATATTATATTTGTTCTTAAAGGGAGGCCAGTCTGCCTTAGTAAGATCCTATGAAAGATCCTACGAAAGATTGCCAAGGAACTCCAACCTGTGCAACATAGGGAAAACAGACTCAAAGACATATTCCCAGTCCCCCCTCTCCTTTCCTTAGAGTTGTAGAGTTGTCTTCTCTGGAGAAATGTGCAGCCACTGAGAGATCTGTTCTGCTGTTGTTAATAGTGAATCTGTGTGAGTTCATGCGCTGGTTGAGTCTCTGTCCTGTTTCCCTCATATAGAGGCCTGTGGTGGGACATTGCACACACATAATCAGATACACCACATTGGAAGACCTGCAGAAAAATGTCCCCCTAATTCGGTGCACCTATTGTGTGTGTAGGACAGGTACACTGTCAGCGGTGTAGATGTGCCTGCAGGTCTTTTACCTGTTTTGCAGGCAGGGTGAGGTGCCATTTTCAGTTGGGGCCTTCTGGGCACTCCGGACAATAATACGCCACAGGTTTGAGGGTTGCGGAAAGGATAGGGGGGGTCTGGGAATATTTCTTTAAGTCTGTTGTCTCTGTGTAGCACAGGTTGGAGTCCCTCGGCAATCTTTCGCAGGATCTCCAGCTGTGGGTTGTAGGTGACAACTAGGGGCACTCGGGCTTCATTCTGGGTCTCTTTGTATGTGAGCAGACTGTCTCTGTTGATGGCGGCCGCTTTGCGTATTTGGTTATCCGTTAATTTTGGTCTGTATCCCAATTGGAGAAATTTCGTCCTAAAATCCAGGAGGGCTTGACCAGGTCTGCTTTGTCGGAGCAAGTACAATTGTATCATATAGCCTGGCTGTATATAATGGATTGTTTTGTGTGCTTGGGGTGGAAGCTGTCGTTTCTGAGGTAGGCCGTTCTGTCTGTGGGTTTGTGGTATATTGATGTGAGTAGCCGGTGGTCTTTAATGTATATTGTGGTATCCAGAAAGTGGATTTTGCTCTCTGAATAGCTAAGTTTAAGGTTGATGGTGGGGTGAAAGTTATTGAAGTTGGAATTTAAGTAGGTCCTCCTCGCCCGCAGTCCAGATGACAAGGATATCATCGATATAACGAAGGTACATCATAGGTTTGGTGGTGCATGTGGCTAGATATGCTCCTTCCAGTTCTGCCATAAAGAGGTTTGCATACTGGGGTGCACATCTGGACCCCACTGAAGTTCCCATTCACTGTAGATATAGGTTCTCTCCAAAGGTAAAATAGTTGTGGCTAAGGATGAATTCTATGAGCTGTGTGTCTGTTTTTTTGGGGGAGGTTTTGTTTCTCCAGGTGCACTAGACATGCTGCAACTCCATCCTTGTGGGGAGTGTTGGTATACAAGGATTCCACATCCATGGTGGCCAACATGGTACCATCTGGCAGTGGATGCATTTTGTTATTTTTAAAGATTCTAAGTTCCTTTGAAGGTCCATGTCTTTTGTGTATAAAAAGCCTGTAATTTTTCTAGTATAACATCATGTCTGATGAAGAGAGCTAGTACTCTTGAAAGCTTATCATCAAATATACTCAGCCTCTAAAAGGGATCACCTGATTACTTCACTCTTCAACTATTTTCTATGGCTAACACGGTACAACATTATACTATTGGTAAGGCTTCGAGAGTGGTGCCACTGCCTGTGAGTAACTAAGTAGTGTGGTGTAGTAGTGCTCTGAACCTAAGATGGCACCCACTCCCTGTGCTGGTAAAAGAGGAGAAGATGAAGGGGGGAGTATGGGGTATCTTGCGGAGGCACCCCGTCTGCGCCCGTCCGTTGCCAGAAGCAAATACCCTAACCCCCAGGTTCCTCTGCCATCCCTAGGTTCTTTTTGTATTGTGGGGAGAGGTGTGATGTGGGACTCTTTAGTACACCGGCAGTGGAATAACTGGACACAACACAATGGTATCCCAGTTCCTTGAGGCGTTTACTTGGTTCTCCAGCAGTTTAGCTTGAAATCCACTTGGGAGGTCAGCACGTTGGCTTCCAGCCACACCAGTAATCTCACAGTCACGGAGAGGCCCCCTTTAACGTATCTCCCTGTACTGCCACTCCCTGTACCTGCTGTTTTAGTGTAGCTGCCTAACGGATCATTCATTTCTGTCCCGGAACTCCTGTGGCCTCATAGAGGTAAAGAACCTTATCCGACCTTAATCCCAGTTTTCTCTGCTTTAAACCCTATGTACATCTTCTTGGCCTTGCAGGCCTCTCCAACGACGACAGCCACATAAAGCGTCCACCCCTCATGCCACTGAGGGGCTTGCTCCTGCTCTGTGTCTCTCTGTGGTCTCACACTGACTGCCTTTCACACTCTGCAGCACTGATCCCCCTCAGCAGCAGCTAGCCCCCCTGCTTCTCCAGCCCAGCTCCACCTCCTGAGCTCTCTAATTGACTGCCCACCTCCTGCTGACTCACTGCACCCCAAAAGAGACTTAAACTGCCTAAAACCAACCCTGAACTGTTTAAACCTTTGACTGCTACAACCAAGTCACCTATTTCCTGGTCTCCCATAGCAATGCACTGTTGTGTGTATGTGTTTATAAACTGCTCTAGTGAAGTTGTAGGCACCAGGTTTGTTGCTCTAAGCCTTTATTGAACCACATACATATAGTTGAAACCAGAAGTTTACATACACTGCATGCTTTCTCACTATCTGACATGAAATTGGAATAAATCTTACCCATTTTCGGTCAATTAAGATCACCAAAATTATTTATATTTGCCAAATGCAGAATAATGAGAGAGATAATTTTTTAAGGCATTTGTACTACTTTCTGCAAAGTCAAAAGTTTACATACAATAGGATTACTATGCCTTTAAACAATTTGGTAGGTTTATTGGCAACATCTGAGTTAATTAGAGACACACCTGTGGATGTATTTTTTATGCACAGAAGAAACACACTGCTTCTGTGTGTAACATCATGGGAAAGTCTAACAAAATCAGCCAAGATATAAGGAAGAGAATTGTGGACTTGTGGTTAATCCTTGGGTGCAATTTCTAGATACCTGAAGGTGCCTCGTTCATCTGTACAAACAATAATATTCAAGTACAAACAAGATGTCCAGCCATCATACCGCTCAGGAACGAGACAGGTTCTATTTCTCAGAGATTAACGTGCTTTGGTCCGACATGTGCATATAAACCGAAGAACAAAAGCTAAAGACCTGGTGAAGATGCTGGTGCAAGCTGGTAAGATTGTGTCATTATGCACAGTGAAACAAGTACTATATCAACAAGGGCTAAAAGACCACTCTACCAGATAGAAGCCATTACTGCATAAGAAACATAAAAAAGCCAGATTAATGTTTACAAATGCACACAGCAACAAAAACCTACATTTTTGAGACATGTCATGTGGTCTGATGAAGCTAAAATTTAACTGTTTGGCCATAGTGACCATCGTTACAGATGGAGGAAAAAGTGAGAAGCTTGGAAGCCTAAGAACACCATCCCAACTGTGAAACACAGAGTAAGCAGCATCATGTTGTGGTGTTGTTTTGCTCCAGGAGGGACTGGTGCACTTAAAAAAATAGATGGCATCATGAGGAAAGAGGATTTTGTGGCAATACTGAAGCAACATCTCAAGACATCAGCCAGGAAGTTAAAGCTTGGGCGGAAATTGGTCTTCCAAATGGACAATGACCCAAAGTATACTACCAAACTGGTTACAAAGTGGCTTAAGGATAACCAAGTCAATGTTTTTGAGTGGCCATCATAAAGCCCTGTTCATCCCTTAAAAAACGGGTTCGTGAGGGGGGCCGAAACATCGATTTTTGTGATATGTGGGAATAAACAGTTTTTTTTTTTTAAAAACCCATAACCTAAAAAATAAAGGGCTGAAAAACGTTCCTATACTATCCATGGTCTTGGGCTTTTTATCTGATCCTTTTTCGCTGGCACCCCACTTACATTTATTCTGAGGAAGTGCTGCTTCTATTTTTCTAGAATATATATATATATATATTGTAAGCTTCACACGCCTTCGGCCCCCTTTCCTTGGCTCGGCCCGGGGGTCTTTCCCACCGCAGGACCCCCCCCGCCCCCCCCCCTTTTTTAAACAGTTGGCCCCCAACTTTTGGACTTTTTTTTCCTTTCAATCTTGGCCTCAGCCAGTTTTTATTGTCCCCACAGACATTCCAAGCGGGCAACAAAAAAAACCCCCAAAAAAAAACCTGGGCCCTCGGGCCCACTAACAACCAGTGAACGGGAGCCCTTTCTCCCCCCCCCAGTGAAAAAAGGACCTAATGCCCAGTCTCACCCCAAAAAAACCTTTTTCCCCAGTCCCCCGCTGGGGGCCCCGGGCTTCTTCCAAGCTCGGGGGGCCCAAAACTCGTCCCCAGCTCCATCCCCGGCCCCCCCAGGTTTCTGGCAGCAACCACCCCCCCTGATCACCCTGCAGAAAAAAGGGTTTTTTTTGCCGGGTTTAAATCCCGGGAACCAAAACCGGGCCCCTGGAACGGGGACGGCCTCCCACCCAACCCCTGGGACCGCCCCGGGAAAAGGGAAACCCATAAAAAAGCCGCATAGCACCACACAAGATACACATGTCAGTATCCTTTGGTTACTGACCCCAAAATGGTTGCCTTCCCCCACCGAATCCGGGTTTTTCGGGGCACGTGGGGGGGCGGGCAGAACCCCTGCGGTTCGCCCCCTAGTGGCAGAATCCTGGGCCGTCTGAGGTCGGTCGGCCCCCTTTTCCCCCCCCCCTTTTTGAAAAAGGGCCGGGGTCATTCTCACCTTTAAAAAAACCTTTCCCCGGGGGTCAAAACATTTTACCCCAGTGGAGCCATCCCCACACCATTCTTGGGGAACCCTTCATCTTCAGGGGCGACCCCAATTTTTCCCTTTGGGAGCCCTTTTCCATACCGTTTTTGTCCCCGACTTGTAGCTCTGGGTCTAAAATACCCCCTTTAAGAGCCAATTTCCCTCGCCATCACAATGACTTGATCTCTTTTTCCCAACTCCGACCTGTGATGTCATTTACACTTACTAAAGGTGACCCAAACCCATACATGCCCGGTAATGAAGAGTCCCCACATTCTGTATGAAACCCAAACATTGCAAAGGCCCCCACTGACAACCTCTGGGAAAGTTTGGTCATGTATATTGCCAGGTACTTTAATAATGTTTTGAGGACTCCTTTATCCTACCTGCATCTCAAATAGGGTTTAAGCACACCTTCCCTTTTGCGTGGGCTAGCAACTCGCTTAACACATCACCCGGTGAGATAATTCCTCAACATCTCCGGCCCCTCACCCTGGGAGACCTCTTAGATCCCTCCCCGGGCTATTCCTGTGTCTGGCCCCCTATAAAAAATTTCCCAACCCCCCAAGTCAACACCAGAACCCTGTTTCACTGTCCCACGGAATTTTCTAAATTTCCTTTGGGGATCGTTACAACAAACACTGAAGGTGTTTCCCCCTCTCCCGAAAGTTTAAAAGGAACCCTAGCCCCAGTTTAAAAAACACCCACCTCATCAAATTTTGTCAGGTTTTACCTTTCAAAGACCGGGCAGACAGAGCACATTTTCTTAAAACGCTGTTGGGCATTACTGGGAGTAACATATGGAGACATTTTCCCCACATCCCCGTAACCTCTCAAAGGAAAAAATCCCCAGTATAAACCCGGGTAGTTACCTCTGGGGGACGCTGACAACTACTACAATAGGAAACCCTTTTCCAAATTTTTCCTCCCGTTTCCCTTTCCTCCCCTGGGGATTTTTCCTTTCCATCTGAGGGGGGCAAAATCCTTTACCTGTCCCTCACTAGCGCTTGAGCCCCATCCCCCTCCCCCTGGGTTTTTAGCGGCTCACATTTTTTCCCCCAATTTCCCGTCAATGCAGGGCTTTTGAACACTGCAGTAAATGCACTAAAATACAGGGAACCTTTGGAGCAAGGTTTCCTCAGCTGCACCCAAATCTCACACGATCATTCCCCTTTAATCCCTGCAGGGGCACAATTGGATTTTAAACACAGATAGACTTCTCTGAAATGCATGATCAGGGGCTTTCACACAAAATCTTTCCCTTTTTACACGTTTCATTTTAAAAAGGGTTTTCCTCAATTCCCCCTTCTGAGTAATCCCCCAAATTCCCTGTAGCACTACCCCTACAGCGTCCACTCCCCCACTAAAAAGGAGACCCCTTAAAAGAGGGGGGTTTTTCACTAACTACACACTCAAAACTCCTAAATCTCCTCATACTAGCAGCAGAACCCCCATTTCCAGGGTTTTTACCCCTTTTTCCCCCCTTCCAGGCAATGCACCCAAACTGTGCTCACACCAGGCAACTCCAAACACCTTTTCCCCACCGCAAAACGAACCTGTTTTTCCCACTGGTGAACCCCATCACTCCGCAGGGGAAATGCATTGACAGCACCATCTCAGAATTGTATCAAACCCCCGACATACTGCACCTTTCCACAAATTGTCTATTTCCCCAAAAACCTCAGGGGCCCCCCTGCAACTTGCACGTTTTCACCCGTTCACTCAGTGCGCTGGGGGCATGGGTACAGACTTTTTCGGGCTGGAAAACCCGACACCCCTTTACCAAAAGCTTTTCCTGGCACACATTTTTCACAAGGGTTTTCAGGAAAAGGAAAATGCAGTGGGAAACCCCCGTTTCTATCGGAAACCCCAGTAGATCCCCCTGAAACTGTAGTGGGAGCACTTTCTCCAGGGTGGGGATCCCCCCCAGGAAAACTCATCAAACCCTTTCTTTCTTGGGGTGCTTTTCCCCTTTTTGCAGTAACTGCACCACTTCTAGCTTCTTGTTCACACGGGGCGCAGTAATGGGTAACTTTTCAACCCCTAAACCCTTTCCCCCGCTCAGGCTGGGGGATATAGCTAGGGGGTTACAAATTCAGATACATTTCCTTCATTGGGTTTTTATTTTCAAAATAAAAACCCTTTCATGTAAGGAACCAAGTCCCATCAAACTCCTGCAAGTCCACTGCCTCGGGCCTTCTGGCTTGTCAGTATATTTTGGGCCCCCCGTTTAGCCCAGCCCCAAATCCCCACATAAAATCATGCTTTTGATCTTTCAAAACCCCCCGCACATTTAAACCCAAACCCCAATCGGAAACAAGGGCTTAAACCCGGGATGATGGCTGAGTTAAATCTGGATCGCTCCTGCTGACTGTCCCTGTCAGCCTGGGGGGGGGCTGCAATTTACCTGGAGCTCCCCGGGCTTTCACTGCCTCCTCTCCGGGGCCCCCTCCCGGAGGGGAGTCAGGACACATCCCTCTGCTCTGTGGCCCCCCCTCCAACATGGCTCCTCCTGGTGGTCGGTGGTAGCAGGCTCGTGTGATCCAGATGGAGCCCACGGCAACGGCCGGGCCAGCTCCCCAGCAACACCATCTCTCCCCCAAGTAAAACCCCAAAATTCCCCCCGATGGGCGATACGGGCCCCCTTGGGGGGCCCCAGGACATCCCCTTTGGGGCACATGTCCACCTGTAGGCTTTCCTTGCACCCCGGGCAGGTTTGGGGAAATTTTTGGGAGCCGCTTTTTCATTTTTTGGGTCGGCCCCTTCAGAAAAACCCAAAAGCTTGGAAACCCCCGGCAATGGCTTTTATTGCCTTTTGCTCGCTTTTAAAATGCTCCCCCCTGTTTTTAAACTCTTGCTGCCCTTTTCAGTAGCCCCGCATCAACTGGGCAAGGAAACCCCCTTCCCTCTAAACAAAAATTTTTCCCCGGTAGCGTAAAAAGTCTCTTTAGAAAAAAGGGGTGGTGCGGGGGTGTCCTTCTCAGACAAACCTTTTCTAAAACAGGGGGAAAAACGCAGTCCCTTTTTAAATATCAGCATCCCGTTTACCTTTTAGGGTTTTTCCTGCACGACTTTTTGCACCCCATCATTAGGGGCCCCAAATTTTAAAAGCACTTTCACCAATCTTGCCGGTTTTGTGCCAAAAAAATTTCCCCGGCAAACCTCCCCCCATATGTAAGCTTCACCGCTTGGCCCGCCATCTTGGCTCGGCCCCGGGGGGCATTCAGGGTCGCGGATCGCCGTCCTTGGTAAGACAGTTGGCACTCTGCTCCGGGGCTTCCCCTTTTAATCTTTGGGGGGGCCTTTTCAGCCAGCTTTTTTTAGGCACAGACATTTTCAAACAGGCAACAAAAACCCAAAAAAAATAAAACCCCGGGCCCCTTTGGGCCCCTAACTTCCATGTGTTTCAGAGTCCCTCTCTTACATGGGAAAAAGGGACCTTAAAAGTCCAGTCTCCCCCGAACAAATTTTCCCCTCTCCCGGGTGGGTCCCTTTTTCCCAACCCTCTGGGGGGCCAGGCCTCTGTCTCCAGCCCCAGTGCTGCTCCGGGTTTCTGGCAGCAACCACGCCCCCTGACACCTGAAAGAAGGTTTTTATATGCCGGGAAAATTCCGGGAAACCAAAACCTGGCCCTGGAAGGGGGGACGGCCTCCCCCCCAACGCTGTGACCGCCCCGGAAAGCAACCCATCAAACCCATGCAGCCCATAGAACACATGTCAGAAACCCTTTGGGGTTACTGACGAAAAGGGTTCCCTTCCCCCACCGAATCAGGTTTTGGGGGCACCGGCAGCGATCTCCGCTGTTCCCACCTAGTGGCAGAAACCTGCGACCGCGAGGGCGGGGCCCCAATAAATACAAAAAAAAAGCACATTGGTGGAAAACTGTTCCCCCGGGTCATTCATTGTCGTCCTACGCCCGCCGTATGTGGTGTGTGAGGTGCCCCTTTAGTGCAGTGCGAAATGACAGGCAAAACAAGGGTTTTAATTTTTTAGAATCACTTTCCTTTTACTTCATAAACAAAGGAATATACATACATGTTCAAATTACATCCCCGTCCTTCCTCTCCAACCCACTCAGTAGACTAATCAAAAATAAGTTCCTAAATAGGACCCCTTGCATGAATGCCTTCCGACCTGCTGTCTGGCTATTCCCTGAAAACTGAGGCCTTCTTCTTAGTTTTTTCCCTTCTTGATCCACTCCAGTGGCCAGGGAAAGATAAGAGTTTAGACGACCTCTAGCTAAGAGGCAGCACCCCAGGCCGGGGATATGGAGCATCTCTGACAGCTTGCTATGATGAGAAGATGATAGAAACCCAAAGGAAAAAAAACCCCAAATTTTAAAATTTTACCTAGCTTATATAGACTACCTTTACCCCCACTTTAGGTGTTGACATGGTGATTCCCGCTATTGAATGACTAAAGCTGGTTACCATTGCGCAAGGCAGCATGACTAACATTTTCTTTGCGAGACCCCCATTAGCGAAATAGGGTGAAGTGAGGTCAAAAAAACATAAAGAAAACACTTATCAACTACTTTACGCAATTACTACAATAGTGCTTTTTTTTAAAAACATTATTAACTCTTTATAGTGTATTTTACATCAACCCTGTACACTACACACACTGAATGCATACGTTAAACATACATAAACACACACTATTAAAGAAAACCAAACCTAGGGCCTTTCCCCCGTCCCTCAAAAACTCTTAGTCCCCTTTTCGCACAGGGGAACCCCCCGCCTTCCTCACATTCGGTCCTTCCCCCTCCATAGACCCTCTTTTCCGTCCCCACGCCCAGGCCTTCTCTTCTCAACATAGGCCCTCCTCTTTATCCCCCAGCTCGGCCCTCCATCTTTCCATGGCCCTCCCCGCCCACTCTCCAGTTGGGCCCTCACCAAAACAGGCTCTTACATCTCTTACAGCTCCAGGCCCTCTCTCTCACACAGGCCCTACTCGCCTGTCCCTCACTGCTCCGGGCCCTCACTTCCTCACACGGACCCCTCCCCCACCACTCACAGTGCTCTCTCTGCCTCACACAGAGCCAACACTCACAGGCAGCTAGTGACACTGCTATTCTAATCCATACTTGCCAAGTTTTGAAAGTGGAAAAGCAGGAGATTGAAGGGGGCGGCGTGCCGCGGCAAAAATTTTGCATGGACACGCCCATCTTGTTGGTGTGCCACACCCCTTTTCAAAAATCAAAACCCATCCATTAACTGCAAGGCTTTGGGAAAGAAAGCCAGGTAATCCCCCTCTACCCCAGGTAGTGCCCTTATACCAGGTAGACCCCTAAAACCGGGTATCCCCCTTACGGCAGGTAATCCCCCTTGAACCAAGTAGACCCCCCTTCCCGCCAATAAAGCCCCTTGTAGCCAGGTAGACCCCCTTTTGTACCAAGTAGAGCCCCCCTTTGAGCCGGGTTGACCCCCATTGTAGCCGGGTAGGCCCCCTTTGTACCCAGGAAACCCCCCTTTGTAGTAGTAGACCCCCATTGAGGCAGGTAGTGCCCCTTTGTAGCAAGTAACCCCCATTTTAGCCAGGTAGACCCCCCCTTTGACCCAGGTAGAGCCCCCTTCAGCAGGTATCCCCCCCTATACTAATAAAAAAAAAAAAAATAAAGCCCTTACCTCACCGGGCTCCCTGCAGCACTCAAGCCGGACTCCCCCGGGCCCCCCGATCAGCGTTGAAGGGGGAGTGATGCACCCCCATCACCCCCCTGCGACACTGATCGTTGTACAGCACCACCGGCGCGTCATACAGGGGGAGAAGGAGGGGGGGAACGATCCCCTCCCCCCTCCCGCACAGTGAACTCGCCGGGAGGTTTGTGGCCCCTTTTAACCCCCCTGTGGGGGAAAGGCCCCCGGGGGCACCAAGTAGCGCCAACAACCTGGGCCCGCGGACATTCAAAAAGGTTCACCAAAATCTGCCGGGTGGGGGTGACCCCCATTAGCGGGACCCCCCCACCAAAAACGGGAGAGTTGGCATGTTTGTTCTAACCAGGCTGCACACTCTCCATGAATCAGTCCTTCTGCTTTCTCAAGATTTGGTAAATGGAAAAGGCCTCAGGCGGTGGAAACCCTTGTCTCACATTTTGGATGGGGCCCTCCAGTACTGCACTAACATTGGCCATGCTTTGAAGAAGCAAAATGTAATGACGTGATCGCCTAGTCATTGAGCACGCACAAACATTCATCCTATATTTACTTATGTCCTTGTGCCTACAGCATGGGCAAATGGCTTTAACAGTGACTTCAGACGATAGCCCACCTATCTACTAGGAGAAAACACTGATCCACATCGTAGGGTTTCTGCTCTTTTCAATTAATAGTACAGTTTAGCTGAAACCATCTTGTCATCAGCAGTAACAATAACAATGTCGGGGGGGGGGTCAAGGGGACCCCCTGTTTCCCAAATCCCGCGCAAGGGAGGTGGGTTTTGGTTTTGGGGAACTCCTGGTCCACCCCTGACATGACTACTTGCGGTGACAGGTGCCAACAAGGTACAAAGGGAGCAGGCAGAGGCGGGTCACAGACATGAAGATCAGGGCAGGTGGCAAGCAAAAAGTAATCAGGAACATAAAGCCAAAGGTCAGAATAATGAAACACAGGCAAAAGACTCTAATGCTCTCGGAAAATGCAGTAACAACTGACAAGGGGCAAAGGGGAGGTGTCCAGATAAAGCCCCTGGAGAAATGTCATTGGCTCCAGGAAAGTTGGGTGGTTTGCGCTGGGCCTTCAATTCAGAAAGGTACAACGTGTGCGCTCCCTAGTGGATGGCCACGAATGTGCAGCTGCACAGACAGGCTGGGAGCAGAGGAGGAGAGAGGACACTGTTGGTGATCGGAGGAGAGGTGAGCAACATGTCAAGGAACCATGGCACGGGCACATTTGGGGACTGAGGCACGGACCATGGCACATGCCATAACACATTTATTGAAATTAGGTAAAAATAATCCTTAGAAATAGTAACCTTGAAGCCTTCACTTTTTTGGCAATGAACCCTAGGGGCTACCTGTGCAAGCTCTGAACAAAAAGAAAACAATTTTTTTTTTATGAATGCTGTTTTTCTCATTCGGGATACAAAAAAAAGTTCTTTTTTCTCAACTCTTGGATCCATTCTTATTCATATCATTTAACTTACTAAATATTTCCCTTACATAGTTTTTTTTCCTGACGTAATTTCACCTGGGACTGGAAACCCGTATTTTTTGTCATTTTTTTGTGGACCCCTTCCTTGCTTTATGAATATATCAATATCAGTGTAGAGATATGAAAGACTCTTGACCTACAAAATATATTACCACTGTATGTAAACATATTCTTCTTTCTTGTCACTTGTGACACTTACTGACCTTCTCTTGGTTACTATGATTATAAAAGATACTTTTATGACTTTAAAGTATTAAAGTAAAAGGAATATTGATTTAAACCCAAGTTACTTTCATTGTCCCCCCTACACATTTCCCCTCATTTCTTTTTTCCCCATGGCATCTTAATTTTGGGTTTATCACTCCAATTATATTAGGAAAGTAACCACATTTTACACCGAAAATTCAAAAACAAAAGTTTTTGAATAACCCAAAAATTTTTAAGAGCCTTTTGATTCCCCAATTTAAGTAACAATAAAACCACAAGAAAAGGGTTTAAATGCCCCATCTTTTTTAAAAATTTTTCAAACATTTTAACCCTCATTTCTATGTTCACAATTGACAATACCTATCAGACTCCATTTAGGTAGCATTAATACAGCTAAATACAGAAGGAAGGTTAAAGGGGTTTTGCTACGATCTTTTTCAACCTCCTCATCCGCCTTCGGGCTGTGTGCCAGAAGGAGGCTGTATGTTTTTGTTTGAATTGCTATCTGTGACCCACAGGGACATCACCATGCCTTTCCTTTTCCAAGTCAAAAAAAGGGTCGTTTTATAAAGCTTGGCAGCGAGAGGTAAAGTTTTTGCCTCCAGGGACAAGGGGCCTAGGTTTTAAAAAACCCCCGCAGGGCCCAAATTGTGGGTTTTTTTTTTTCTTTTCAAAGCCAAAAAGATTAAGGTTTCTTTTTTTTTTTTATTTCACTGTTTTTAAAATTAAATAAGGAACAGAGGACAGGAGTAGAATGACAGTCCTGGGGTTTGAAAATTAGTAGCTGCCTGAGAGGAGAAGTATTCTGAGCAGGATGAGGGGCTCTCACCTTGGTCGTGCACTAAAAAGGGGAGCTAAAAAAAAAAAACGGTGCAAAAATTTTTAAAAAAATGAATTGAAAATGTTTGTTATTTCATTTTCAAATTCCCCGTCAATTTTACTTCAGGGAAAATCCCTTTTAAATATTCAATTACACAAATGCGGAGAATTATTAAATATGGAGCGTTTTTATCGACAAAGTTGAAACTGCACAGTATTTACTTTATCGGGTTTTTTTTTGATCACCGAAATTTTGGTTAAAATCGTGCATAACTATTAAATCGCGCCATTTTTGGGGCTTCTTGTCAATTTTCGGCCACAAATCAGCTTACGAATAAGCAGGGTGAGATGTGTGTGCACTCTGCTGGAAAGGGGATGGTTTTCGTTGGTTTTGGGAAAAATCACATGACCCGTTTTACAAAAACAGCCTTCCTGTTCATGATCGTGTGTTTAAATCTCAAACAGTAGGACGTGCGCTCTGCCTCTGTGCAAACGCTCAGGAAATTCTTCATTTGTTCACAAGACAGCTCTACTTTTTGCTGTGATCCTTTGATCTCTGTTATATCAGAATTTCAGATTTTTGTATTAGGGAGGAATTTTAAAGGAACTACCGCTGTAAAATCCGGTGAGAGCGGGGGAGGGGGGGGGGAAAG